>JAUPMG010167177.1:0-10672 GCA_031762675.1 Pachysandra terminalis | reverse complement strand
CGGGATTCTGATCGGATGTGCTCATGATGATCTCACAAATCAAAGAAAAATAACCGCAGAAAAATCTCACCAAACAATGTAAACTAGGGGGAATTCACACCCCTCCAAATCGCAATCACGATCAACAGCTACCCTTCCGGTAGGCAGAAAAAAATCTTCACAAATAAAAATCGCATCAAATCTCAAACGGAGAGATCCATGAAGAAAACCAAATCCAACCAAACTCCAAATAGCCCTAATCGAGCACCATCAACAATCGAAAAGCCCCAACTGCTAGCCGCAAACAACCGAGAGGTAGCGAGATCGCTACCTCACAGTTGGAAGAAATCTGCGATCAGCAGAAGAAGGAAGAAGAAGAATGAAGAAAGAAGAACAATAACGTGAACAAACGCGAGAACACTACTATGAATAGTAGCGTGAACAGTAAAAAAAATAGGGTTTCCCCTTTTTTTTTCTTTAATCTGCTCTGATATCATGTTGTTGCAGCAAAACTTACTCTCCTCAATTAGAGAGAGAGTTTATATATTAACTAGAACTAGGGCTAAAACAGTACATATACAAATAAAAAAAGAAAGGAAAAAGAGGAAAAGAGAAAGAGGGGTTGTGTGGGCCTCACGGCCCACTCGCCCACACTAACACTCACCAATCTCAGATAATCTCTCTTCTTAATCGCAATCTCTAATCCTTCATTCTCTGCCAGAGAAGTTCCTTACGGAGGAGGTATTCTCAAACCTAGATGTCAAGTCTAGGTTTCTCAGTAATCTCAAGTTTCTCTGAAAGTCTCTCCAAGTCAGAAATCGGGGAAGAGAATAAGCAATCCCAACTACTCCCAAATGAGCCCAAATAGGTGTTTTATAGATATACATAGTCCCCCAGTTTATGGCAGTTGTCATCATCTGATTAATAAATCTCCTCTCAAATCAATCTCTCTTCTCAAGTAACAATTATCTCTTCTAATGAGATGGCATCCTTTTGGATCTGCAGTTAAACCAACTAACTTGTTGTTGAGTCATCTGACTTTTTCCGGACCTTACATCAACAAGCTGGAGTGGAAGCCAGCAACCAATGACTCCCATGCCTGTGGCCTCCAGACCTTAAGGACCGCCAATGATCCCCCTAACAAGGCTTTTCCCTGAGATGTAGATGTCCTCTCCGACAAATGCAATGAGTTTCAACTAATTAAATAAATGATAAACAATGAGCTCATAAATTGCCGGAACATATTTCATAATAATTAGTCTTGCCGAACACTTATATGTAAGTGTCGAAGTCTGCAAGTCCAATGCCACAAAATGCTGGAAATTCAAGAGCTCAGAGTGACAAAGGCCAGAGCCAAGTGTATGCAAATCTGACAAATGCCAGAGGACAATATAGTCTAAATAGTCTGTCAAAGCTTGGGATATATGTTAGGATGAAATCAGAAGAACCGGACGGCACGCAACTGACTTGAAGTTGAAACAAGCAACCCAGCTTGGATTGGGCGGTGTATGTATACGACATGCTTTACGATAAATTTGTTGAAGCATCCGCCAAAGCACGTGAGTGTACAAGCTTCATGCCATGACATTTCTATGGCACATAAGCAATCTCAAATGTGGCACTTTTTTGCACATATTCTCAACCTAATGATGTGCCATACGGTGCAAATATGGCCATCAACAAATATCATTGTCCCGTATAAAATATTTACCCTTCCCAGTAGTTTGGGGATACTATTGTGACCTTTCCAATAAAACTAGCTAAATGCTTTAAAGGGATCGAAACTACTGCTTCCTATTTCTTATGAATCTTAACCCAATGGTTTAAAAGATATTTGAAGCTTATACTTCAAGGTTCACCTCGAGGTGAGACTCAAGAAAAATGCCTTTTGGTCTAATCTTAGTGGCTCAAAACCTATGATGCCTATGCAAATGAGAGGCTTATATGAGGCTCAAGCCTCACGCCTTGAGGCTTTCCTCATGTTTAAGGCTTAAGCTCATACATGAACTAAATTAAGGACCCCGTGACTAGAATATGAATCAACGACAAACTCGTGCATTCAATATGTATACGAGTAAAAAGGTAAAGCTGAACTGCATTAACTTCTCATCTCAATCAATTGTATTCTATTCTCAATATGAATGAAAGCTTTGAAACTTACTGCGCTATATGGCTATATGCATACTATGTTGTCTAGCCTTGAAACTTACTACGGAACCTATATGGCTATATACATACTATGTCGTTGACTTATCCAGGTCATATCATCATTGACCAAAAAACCTCTCCTATCCATACCAGATGAGCCCTTCCTTCTCCGCTTGACCCTATAAGGTTAATAAATATGTACTAAATTCTTGTATGATCAAATTAATTTCAATTTCCTTCTCAAAGTTTTTGCTTTTCACATACTTATATTGTTATATCAGGTACTTTATGAATTTATTATTCCATGTCGAGGATTATGCCCCATGCTTTGAAGCTAGGAATGTTAACAAGCAAAGATTAATCAGCTTAGGCTTGGGGTCAACTTGCATGAGCAAAGTTTGGGTGGCTTGGCCCGGTTAAGATTCAGCTTGCTTACCTTTTAATAAAATATGTTACCAATTTTTTATTGTTCATGAAAAAAAAATAACATCTTCATGTTTGAAAATAAAATATCATAATTTTTACTTTTTAATTTCATTTGTAGTTTTACATATGTTCAACTTATGGGCCTTGTAGATTTGTAATTAATAAGCTCTAGGAACAATATTATTAATTGGACCAAGCCAAGTCCGAGTCCCTTGATTCCTATCAAGACAAGCCAGTCCAAGCCTAGAAAATGTTAGCAAGTCTGAGCCAAGGATAAGCCTAACTGAGGTTTACAAGCCTGAGCCAAGCTGGACAAAGCTGGGTTAAGCTCGACTCATTTACAGCAATACTTGAGGCATATGCTCCGGCCTTATTAAAGTAAAACGCCTCACCTCTTAACTCCCCTGATTTACCAAAAGACGAATACCTCAAATCTATACCATTCTCATTGGGAAATGACAAAGAGATCATGATAGAGCTGAAATAAGATTCAAGATATTAAAGAATCAAATTCTTTTGCCCCCTATTTTGTTATGGAGAAACAAGGTTGGCAAGTCAAAAAAGAGCTCGTGATGTATAAGGATGTGTTTGTGAACAGATCAATGAAAGAAGCAAGATTCACTGAACTTCTCAAAATGGCATCCATTGTTATCTCTTTTGGGCATATTAAGGGTTTACTTTAGAACATATAGTCATGCATCACATACTGGATTTAGCTCATCAGTCCAACCAGCATTAAACTAACATAACAAAGTACAATCTGAGTATCATCCAGGAAGTTCATGCAAATTTCATAGTATAAATATAAGAGTACTTGATGTAATCTACTGATATCCAAGGTTGTCAAATCATGAATCGAATCGAAAATCATTAGAGACCACTTAGAATCGAATCGTAATTTTGAATCGTAAATGGTAAGATTATAGTAATTTTAGTAGAAGTAGGGTTTGGGGTTAAGATTTTCAGATTTCTCTTAGAAAAAAGGCTGTTTATTGTTTATAATATGTAAACAATATTTCTTTATATATATTTAATTGTTCTAGAGTACTATATTCTATATAAACAAAGATCAAACAAGAAAAAGGGAAATCGTTAAATACAAAAGAAGGGGTCACCTTTCTTTGGTATTGCATAGTTGAATCGTATGAATTGTACGATTAAATCGTAAGATTCAATCTATAGATCGCAAGATTCAAACATAAACCGATTTCTTCACTAATTTGAATCGATCTAACGTTAAATCGAATCAAATCGTAAGATTCATACGATGAATCGTAAGAGTTTAACAACAGAGCTGATATCTCAAAAAAAAAAAAAAAACTAACCAAGTATTATTTGTACTCCTTGTAGCCAACTAAATGTTTCAGCTCACTCCATTGGTCACAAGGTATGTTATTCCAAATGAGAATCCAGGATTAGTATATAACAACTACTGTACGGGATCTCATTTTTTTCCCCTGTCAAATGCAGCTACATATGCAACTATGTGATTGAAAAAGCAGTTTTTTTTTCCCTAATGGAATTTCATATGCGATGCCAGTATATGTGGCCATCAACTTTGATGTCATTAAGAAATATGCAATTTTGTATTATGAATGCCATGGCATACTTTTGAGTTCAATTATACATATGTTTGCGTAAATTAACTATATTTTATGCTTAATAATTGGCTGTTCTAACAACTGCGACCGTACTGGTCACATATGCAACCAGACTCCCCAAACACATACGAAAAAATGCAATTCGACAACATTTCTTATCTCCCCAACCAAATCACTACTTTTCATGGGTTTCAAACCCATATTTGTGAAGAACATGGATATTTTATGGAGAAAAAAAATCAACAGAATGTCCATTTTTTGATTCAGGGTGTCAGGTACAAGTGTGAGAAAATGATAACAGTAAGTTGGGATTGAACTCCACAAAGAAGGTTTATATAACCAAGTTCATGTAACCCATTATTTCAAGTGAAATAAAAAATGCTAAGAGAAAATCAGGAGGCACTTGACAACAACAACAACAACAACCCAGAAACAAAAATTGTGGAAAAAAAAAAAGGAAAAATAAGACAAAGTGACCTTAAACCCAAAAGGGTTGGACATTGTAGACGAAAATCGAGGCCTCGTAAACTCCATAAAACTAAAGCAAGCACCTGCAAATAGAAAGCAGAAAGAATTAAGTAAAGAATGGTTTGTAAGTGTGGAAAATGAATGAAATAAGGGTCTGTTTGATGCCAGGAAATACAATTTGATTGAAGAATTTCAATATTGAGAATTGGAATTCGTTGAATAGGAATTCTACAGAATTTTAAATATTTTGTTTGATAGTCTAATAAAAACATAAGAATTTGAGTTGTATAGTCATTGAAGGTTTTTATCAAACACCTTACCTTCATGAAGCTAATAGAAGTAAAACCTTCAAGTCACACTTATCTTAAAAGTTACAACAAAATGAAACTCAAGCAATCAAGTTAAATCAATATCTCATTCTATGCTCCACAAATCAGTTTTCTTATTCATTTTCTCTTGCGTATTATTGACTGAGCTGATTTGGTTTTTCCAAACATTCTACCATATCTTAAACCCAAAAGCTTATAAATAGACTATTCCAACTTCTCTACCATATCTTAAACCCAAAAGCTTATAAAAGAGACTATTCCAACGTCTTTGGAACTGATGAATTGGTGGAAGATCGTGACAAAAGCCATGCTGAATTCTGAGCCCAATTTCTTGCATCAAACACGGCTAATAGATAAAAGAAGAAATTGAGGAACTCACTCCTCTGATATAGATTCCATGGTGTTGGGGATATTGCCTGTGAGTATTGAAGCATCTATTTGGTAGCAAGAAAAGCTCAACAGACAAGTGGAGAGAGAGAGAGAGAGAGAGTTGTTTTCGCGACCCCGGGCTAAACATAAGTAACGTAAGGCTGCGTTTGTGCTTTTGGGTAAGATATAGTGTGTAGTTTGATATAGTGTTTTGAAAACATAGTGTTTGCAGTTTTATACATACATAGCAATAAGTGCCTCAATCAAGAAAAATCTTACAGCTTTGGGATAAAATGTTAATTTTATAGTTTTCTTACTAACATATTTGGGACTGAAAGTGTCATTTTGTAATTTCTGTTAGTGTCTTGGAACATAACTTCCAAAGTGATAAATGAATTTCTTTCTTATGAGTTATCTTCCTCCGTTGCTTACGAGTCAGAACTTACTGGTTAAATATTATCAAATACACTTAAAGATTAAAATGTGCTTTAATATATTAAAGGTAAAAATAAGTCTTGTGGATGGGTTTTTGATGAACACAATCTACATAAGTTGAGGGTGTTCACGTGTCTTTTCACGTGTCTCAAGGTCAAGATAGTTAGACTTGATTTGAACCTAAACTATTATGATATAGTTGTTTCCAAGAGATTTGTTTAAATCAAGGATGGGGAAGTTGGTCGAGAAAGCGTAGAAGGTAGGCTACGACCACGACCCGATGACAAGAGATGCTCAAGTCTAAACCGATGCAACCTCAAAAATTTCCTTGCACAAGCCTTCTCAACTAACTCTCCCTCTCTCTATCTCTTTTGCCGGAGCATCTCCACAAGGGTTTCTTAAGTGTAAAGCATAATGTATCTCAATATAATTGTCCCTCTCTACCACTTGTTCTCCTCTTTTGGCCTAAGCCTCCTAAACTTTATATAGGTCAAGGAAAATCTCTAGGTTAGTAACAAGTATCATTATCCTTCTTTTTTATAACGGATTATGAATTAAGTCTCTCTCAATAACATGGAGCAACCATACTAATAAATGTAACAGTCAATTTAATGCGTTTTTTTATTAATGACAACTCATTAATTGCAACTCATGAGATAACACATTGTCGTCGCTTGACGCCATTAAGTCATAAGTTGGTGTGTCGATGTTCGGCTCGACCGTCGATGATACCTGCGCCCGTGTCTGCCACACCTTACGGACCGCTGGAATCCCTCTTGACAAGCTCTCACTCGGGACGAAGATCTCCTTTTTGATGAACTCCTATAAATCTCATATACACATAAGTTGACCACATCATGCCGAGCATAACTCTCGACTTAATCATCACACCCCATGCTATGGATACATACATACAAAAATCAGGCATTTCGGGACCTCTAGGGCTATCAAGGGAGTCGAAAATGAGCCCCGATGGACATGGGTTGCCAGACAACAACTTCTCCCCCCTCCCGCTGAGATTCGATGGACCTAACGGACTTGGGCATCCACCCTTGCCGGGGTGGCCAAGACCCTGGCACTTGCCGGGCCAAGATCTCAACATTTGTCGGGGTGTTTGCCGAGCCCAGTCTTGGCCTGATGGAGCATTTTTCCTTGCTTTTTCTCTTATTTTAACTCTTTTAGGCAAATTGTCCATCCTGGCTCTTCTCATGGCGTTTGTCGACAAGTTCAAGACATCAAATGAGCTCGTCAAAGTCTTAGTTTGTTAGTTGGAGATGCCTGACAAACCTGGTTCGACCAAGTTAACAAAAATTGTTAATGTCTCTTATCTCGGATATATGCCAACTTGGTAGTCCAATAGGCAATGATGTGGCTAGGGACCCACCACATCACCTCATTATGCTGGCATAACATTCTTGCCAAAAATTACCATCAGCAAGCCCTTAATTAAGTAGTGTTACTCGATGGTAACAATTATCCATGACCGTCATAAGTTGCTTATTCAAAAAAAAAATTGGCGTTTGGTAAATACATGTACTCATATGCTTTGTCAAAACAATATAGGAATTATTTTAAAGTTTACGGTAAAAATAGGATTTGAAGGTTTTACTTATGTATTTGGGGGGTAAAAATGTCATTTTCGTAATTTTCTAATGTCTAAAAAACAACTTCTTGTATAAGTAATAAGGAGAGTTAGACAATTTTTCTCTATTGCTTGTGGCTGAGTTTACCCATTTTACGATCACTAAATGCACTTGTGACTTTAAAATTAGGCTGTATTTGGTATTGGTTATTCAAGTGTTTAATTTTACTTTTAACTTATAGAAACACCTTTTTTAAGCCACCAGTGCACCTAGCAACATTGGACAAGTAAGCTCTTACTAATAAGCAGTATAGTAAGATAGCCGATAAGGAGACTTATTACTCATCCGAGAAGTTGTTTTCTAGAAATTAGCCAACTTTTAAAATGATACATTTTGCTCCAAGTAGAAACTTCAAACTGATAAACTCTAAGATAATTCCTATCTTTTTGGCTTGACAAGGCAATTAACCACGGTTGTGTTGGCCCAGCTTGTGCTTTTGGATAAGCAATTTTACATAAGTAATTCAATGGGAGCACTTGACAACAAGAAGTTACTTGTTTGGAAAAAAAAAAGATGTTTGGTAAATCGAGTAGTTAAGTATCTTATATGTTTGGTAGTAAGTATAGTTAAATATCTAATCAAGGCAAACTCATAAAAATTATCTTAAAATTTGAGGATAAACATGTTATTTTCAAAAGGTTTAGTAATATACTTAGGGTTAGAGCGTCATTTTAAAGTTTTACTAATGTTTAGAAACCAACTTCCCATATGGTATTAACTTCTTACGGGATATTTCTTGTACTACTTACGAGTAGGAAGTTATCCGTTCATCGTTACCAAATGCACTTAAGCGTTAGGAAAGTGCTTTAATAAGTTAAAGGTGCAAATAACCTCTCAATTAAGCAGTGCCAAAAGCCACGTACATTTATTTAGGGCATGTTTGGCATTGCTTTCTAGGCTATGGAAGTGATTATTGATCCTAGAAGCACTTTAACTATACACATTAAGCGGTTGGTAAATACTTCTAAGAAGCAATTCCAAATGAAGCGATTCACTGAAACGCTGATCCCATTGAAGCAGTCAACTCCCTGGTTCTCCAAATTGCTTTTGTAGGAACCAATTTAGTCACTTAAGTGACATTTTTTAACTAGAATATTTTATTCTCATACTATTTTATAATATCAAATTTGCCCCTTCTTATCTTCTAGGCCTAAAACAATTCTTAAATAGGAATTTACCAAACGTTATCTTTTCATTCGAAGCAACTTTTACAAAGCGTTTCATAAGAATTAATTCTGAATGAATCACTTCTCATTTTAGGAAGCAATGCTAAACATGGCCTTACCAAACACAATTTTTCTAGAATAGCAACTTATTACTACTATGGATAAATGCTCATGTTGAGTTACTTATCCAAAAACACAAGAAGAGCAAAGTGCAACCTAAATGTTTTATGATCTATCTAATAAGGTTTAGTTGTCTGGTGAGATATGGAATAAATCTGACGGGTGGATTAGTGATGTCAATCTAAAATGTCCACATAACCTTTTAGATAGGCAAAGTGGACAATACTCTTGCAGAAATGATTTGAAAAGCTCGTGCTTATGTGCGCAATAGCTAGTAGTCATCAGATGTGTAGTGATTATAGTATACTCCAATGTATTTTCACGATCAACAAGACAAAGTAGCAGATTGAATGGTTAAATCTTCATGCATTTTTTCTGTTTTTGGTAAGTGTAGTTACTTTCTTAGACTCACAATCCACGAATCTTAGGATACTTACATAGCCTCTGAGCTTATCTAAGTAGGAGAGAAGTAGATCCAACAAGGGCCTAAACCGCTATGATATGGCATTCCATATTGTTATTAAGGGTGCGTTTGACCTAGTTTCTATAAGTACTTATTGCAGCTTTTAGCTTATACAAACACTTTAAAAAATTAAATATAAGTTTGGTAGTGCTTATGGGTAAGTGCTTACCCATAAGCTCTAAAAGAAGGCTACCCATAGGAGAAGCTGATGAGAGTAGCTTCTCCCAAGCTCTTATTCGTTAAGCTATTTCACAACTTTAGTATTATTTTAAAAATATCTTTTTTATCCCTAAACTTTCATACACTTAAATAAATATTATTTCTAAACTTTAATAATATTTTTATAATACCTATTTTACCCTTAAACTTTTATAAGCACTTAAATAAATGTATTTACCAAACACTATTTTTTTCAAATAAACAGTTTATTGTTGCTGTGGATATATAAGTGCTCCCATTGAACAACTAATCCAATAAATGCTTATCCATAAACACAAGCCAGGAGCATCGGCTAGAAATTGAAAATGGCATATAAACAAATGGGATGAGTGCCACCTATAGACACAGGAAATCACTTTCGTGGCCTCAAACTTAGTCTAGCTTGGACATTCGTAATGACGCCCTATCTTTATTACATCTTAACGCTGAGATTAGGACAGTTTGATGTGAACGCCACTCACTTTAAGGGAAATGAAACCCTTTGATTTTGCTTGCTTTTATCCTTCTTGGAGAGAGTTGTGGATTTCTCATCACTTGAAATCTTCCTGCTAGCTATCAAAGGCTCCTACAGTCAAAATAAAATTCTGGATAAAAAGAATAAGAGATAATGATAGTAATAAAAAGATTGGAAGATCAATTATGCTTTTGTTAGGATCTATGGTGTGTCAACACATTTTCTCACAAACTCGAATGATCAAAAGCAAACAAGATGATGATGATAGATATAATAAAAGAAAATAAGTGTGGCACCGAATGATAAGGTGTTTGCTTGGATGATGGAATATGACGTTCCTTCATTATTTTCAAAGTCTTCTTATACTTATCTTCTTTAAATAGTATTTAGCAGAACTTAGCTAGTTGCTCCATTGCTTACTTCTTTATATTTCTGCAGAGAATGGGAGCCTATTTATAGACACCCAAATGATTGTAAGTGGTTACTTGAGAGGTTTAAGGTATTGAAAAGTGTTCCTCGTGACGGTTTAAGAGAATAACACCTCATGTTGGTTATGGTAACTAGGGGTGCAACTTGGGTCGGTTAAAACCGAACCCGAACCCGAACCAACTTGGGCGAAGTTGGTTCGGGTTGAGTTTTTATAAATTCGGTTCAGTTTTGGTTCTGGAAATTCGAAACCGAATCAATTCAGTTTGGTTTTGGGTTTGTACTCCGGTTAAATCGAACCGAACCGAATCGAAACCCGAACCGAAATCTAACATTTTGCTACACTTTTCTAAACCGAACCGAAACCCAACATATATAATATAAGTGTGAAAAATATGTAAGGGGGAAGAATCGAACCATTGACCT
>JAUPMG010167168.1:0-10673 GCA_031762675.1 Pachysandra terminalis | reverse complement strand
GTTGAAAATTGGTTCCCAATTTGTTGGAATTGGTTCGAAACTGGGGACCAAGTACCACACAAATCCTGTAAAAATTTACCATCACCTTTTTCTTCTGCTTTTTTCTGAAATTTCAACGGTTTTCTTTGCCTATTCACCTGGACAGACAAGAAACATTCCAAGCAGAAAAGAAATATAATGATTCCAATTTGAGCTTGTAATTTACAAGGATTATGCTTTTTTTTCCCCGGCAAAAGGTCCCCGTATATTATACTTTCACTAAATGATGTCCTGGTTGTTAATGGTAATCATCAGGATCTTGATTAGGAGGTAAATACAAATAAGAAATCCTTTTCCTAAAGTCATATAACTACAAACTTTCATATATGCAACATGTCTGCAAAGGGACTATAGTTACTAAGCATATAGTATGAAGCTCAAGACCACTTGATCCTTTTTAGGTCATCGTGGTCCTGGGCCACGCAAAAAAAATTTAAACTAGGCAATCCTAACCGTCTGATGGTGCACTTCTACTCCTGGATTATCAACCACTACAATCTCCTTTTGTGAACTACCCACTGATGGCTCCTGTTCAATCAGTCAGGATATTCTGATCGGCATGCAATTTGGTTTGCAGCCATTAAAAGGAGGCCTGAACTTTGATATGTCCAGAGAAATGATTACTTTGTATGACATACAAATCCAGTGTTGTTAAACACTCATCTAGGCGATTAGGCATTTTATTATGGCCCAGGCAGTACTCAACTAACAAGTTAGTTCTGGCTCTAAGAGGGTTTTGGTAATTGTTTATTAATTTATACCTTACATGTTCATTTATATCCTATTTAGTTATCAGATATAACTAATATATTTATATTAACATATTCCAGATTATAATTACCTTCTGGGGAAGTCCAATTCATATCCAAAAACTGAAGTGACCAAAATTTTTTCATCGGGTCCGGGTGGAGACCAAAGATCTTAAGTAACCAATCATGATTCATATTTCTACTACTTGGAATTAGACAATATAAAATTATACGGATGATACACATTAAAGTTCACAGATGACTAATTACTTATTACTAATAATCTCTTTATATATTACATTTTATATTCATAATCATATTACTTATTACTAACATAATTAGAATTATCTGAGTGCATATAATTTACATAAATTTACAAGTTATCACTCATAACTTTTAATTGCAAATATTGTAATATGATTTATATTTTATACTAAGTCGAATTATATGATATACAAATATTCTAACAATTATAGATAAGTAAACTTATTTATCACTTATTGCTAAAACAATTATGGAATCAATTTATATTGCATTATTCTTAATAACTCTGCTAATGTTGTTTATTTTGTTACATCTTTTGCATTGGTAGTCCCAAGCCTGGGTAAAGGAAGGTTGTGTCAGGTTGGCAGCCAGTGTAAAATTTTTACTGAATCTCTTATGACATGAATCTTGAACCATCATTTCAATCTTTTTGACAGATTGGGATGGAGGAGCAGGATTTGTGTTGCCGACCCGAACTAGTTGAGATATGGCACTTTGTTGTTGTTGCTGCTGTTATATATTGGCTTATTCTTTTTATGATATAAAAGATTATTATATTATCATATTAGTTTACTACTTGCATAATCTCTATTAACATATAAATTAATATTTTTATAGCCAACACTATTCCTATCTTTATGAGTATAGTTGTTATAGTTGAAGTTGATAATATGGTTTATAAATTTGTCACCCAAGCAAGTGGCTAGGTGACGGGCAGCTATGGACAAACTTTCTTCTAAACTATCAAAAGAAAGCAGCTAATTGAGATTTGAAAGTGCTCAAGTTTATTCCAGAAAATGAGAATTTTTGTGGCCACATGGTTGGATGGTCTAGCATTTAAAGGATCTAGATTCATCACCATATGGACATGTGTATATAATTTACATCTCAAATCATTTTGTTTATCAGCATCTAAAGAGGACCAGCTCCAATGCTCTAAAAGATAGACATCTTTTCATATTTTTTTTTTTTATCAAATAACACTATAAAGTGTAACAATTACTAACATTGACAAGCTAACTACTATTCAGAAGGACGATTTCCATCAAGCTTTTTTTTCTTCTTTCCTCTTATTTTTCTCTTTTTCTTTCTCTTTCTTCTTCTACTTTTTATTTTTTAATTTTTAATTTTTTTTTGGTGGTGGGAAGGGGATGTAAGGTGAGACATCAAGTTGCAGAACTTAGCTGGAGAACATTCTAGCCCAATTATGAAGAAACATTCACATACTTCACTATCATTCTAGCCCAGTTATGCAGTGAGCCCAAGTTTTTATTAAGAAGGATGTCTTTGATATGTATACTTCGAGGACTATAAATTGTTTCAATTTGGAAAAATGAATATCGCAAAACACAACAAAGGAGTCTAAAATACTACCTTGTTCATAACTTCATTCTGTGTTGAAGTAGTTTTAGCAGTAAGGTGGGAGTTCATTGCTGATTTCTTTTCAATCATGTCCAAAGCTGTCTGTGGAAACAGATATGTTAAAGGATATGTTTCTCTGTTCAAACAATTTCTATGAGAAATAAGCACATAGCATGTAAGTGATCATGCTATATTGGTGGCTCATACCTTCTCTTTGAGTAAGGGACTACTTTTAACTCCAGCACATTCTACTTTCACAGAAGCGTAGCATTGTTTTCCAGAAACCTCATCCTCATTCACTGGTAAACTCTGTAAACCATGAGGTGAAGGATCACTCGTTGTCCCATAAATGGGGGCAAGAGACTTATCTTCATGTTGCATGAATTCTGTTTCCATATCACAATGCTCAGGCGTGCTCCTCAACACTCCTAACTCCAAATGTGGAGAGCCCGTAGACAAGGGAAAAGACTTTTCTGGGCTGTTAAGAACATTTGTAGACGATGACCACAATTCATCTGCATTACCAAGACTATCTTGTCCAAATACTGGGTTATCATTTCTGCAAAATCATCACTTGTGAGGATAGTGCGTCAGATAGATTCATCAGCATATATTATGACAGGGAAACTAAACTATTGTGCATGACAACTTAAATTACCAAGGTCCCACATCAATAGACTGTAAAGATGAGAATATGTTTAGGTGTAGCAAGAAGCAAATAGGATCATGTATTACCTGAACATTTTATCCAGATCATCAAAGCTTCCAATATTAGCCCAACCATACTCAAGAAAGTCATCACAATCTCTATCTTCATGCTCATTCTGAAAACTCTCAGGATCATTATCTAGTGGTGGCAACTTAGCTGTTGAGAAAAAAATTATATTTAGATATGATCACATCTAAGTAGAAAGAATGCTACCTGATTATAAAAATTTAATGAAAAGAACAAAATCCAACAATTGAAAATCACATCACCTCTTGTTGAACTGATGATAGTCAGTCCAGTTAAATCATTAGATTCTTCAGTTCCCATTGAATCCTGACCATTTTGGGAAACAAAACCTTTGCAGCAAGCAGCATTTGGTAAAAACAAATCAGGTGGCCATGGATGAATTGTGGCAGCAGTAAGTCCTTCATTTGTGTGAAAGTGAAAATCGCTTTCTAGCTTGCAACCACTGAAATCATTTTTACCCCTCAATGTTTTTGGTTCTGCAGGCTGAACATTATCAGTATCCTGATTCCATTGCTTATTGCTCTGGTTTCTATAGGTAACGAGAGGTTTTTCTTCACTCTCCTTGGGGTAAGGCACAATATGGTCATCATTCTCACTGGCTTCACCCCATATTATATCCACAAGCTGCAAAAATAACAGAAGATAATTAGAATTACCCTAAGTGAAGATGATTAACATAAAGCCTGTAAACGACATGAGACTTGTTTAACTACTCAGATGATTGACAAGAAAGTCAAAAAAGCTAAAAGTAATAGAATAAGTATTGTACTTCTGAAACAAATAAAATATTGCACAAACATGTGAAAGCTGGAAAGAGAAAGGTATGACACAGTGGATGAACATTGACAATGCAAAATGTTCGATAGATGTTACTATTAGTCAAAAACCTAACAACATGTGGTAAATATACTGTGAAACCCATTCCTATTTCCAGTTATCAAAGAATGCAGAAGAAGAGAAGTTGAGATTGCTATGCATGCTAATTACACTTGCACTTCCAAAATCCTTTACTCCTAGCAAGAAATTGAAAACTCTACTTGATATGGTTTTATATCCATGAAGTATGTGAGATTTCCCACAAAATTTCCTAACTTTCCTCAGCTTCCTAGGTTATTACGCCACATAGAAATTTTCCAAGAATTTCCCATGAATTTTTCCTATTTTGAAGGTGAAAATCGAAATTAAAGCTTTGTGTACTCAAGATGTTGCTATCTTTCAGTATATATTGCAGATTGCACCCTGCGTGTATTCTAGAGTCAATACACTCAATTTGCCAGTAGAACCCTATATATAATTTCTGTTCCCTTCACAAAACCACCTTGGTATTCGCTCACAACGTCCTTCCATCACATGGAAAGAACCTTTCCCACAATTTATATATTTTGCATATCAAACTACATGGTCCTAAAGCTTTGAATCCTTCAATAAGACCTATTTTTGAGGTTTTATCATGTCTAACTCTTTCAAACAATTCATCAAAAACCTTCATAAATCATAGCAATCAAATCCAAAATCAAAGAGTCCCATCCTCATGATAAGCACAGACTTTCACGAGTCGAGAATGGAATTGCCCACAAATTAGTCCATTTAACATCCCAACTAGTGGATTTTGAGGCACTCTCTTTTGAATTTTCTAAAAGCAAACCCCTCCCAAACTAAAAAAGAGGGCCACTCTCCTTTGAAGTAGCAGGTAGGTATGTGTCATAGGGCTCAGCTGAAAAATCCCTCTACCATTCCATTGTTTGTGCAAAGCAATTCAGTTCACATCTATTCTTTCTCTCTCCTTATTAATGCAGTAGATAGATAGATGCGACTGAGCGACCAGGCAGCACATTAAAGGGTGGCAAAGGAAAGCTATCATTCAAGGATTGCAAAGGGGGTTTAAATGAGATCGGTTATTATATGAAGGTATGGAGATGGTTAACTCTTTCATTTGGGAAAGGAAGAATGGGCCTAAGCACAGTAGATGCCATAAACTTGAGTGGCAAAGGAAATCAAGATCGTATATGTTTTTCCAGGCCTGTTCGGACATACGGTTCCTGCAGCGGACGAATTCTATGAAGCCCATGGGTTTCTCATCATGTAACCCTTTTTAGTAGGATGAGTAGAAGAGGAGAGTTTTGAACCAGAGGTTTTGCCCTGCTGAGCCAGCAGGTAGCTGACGTGTAAGTGAAGTAATATGCAAAGGGCGCAGGGGTTCTTAGGTGCAATGATTTGAAGCATTCTGCACCTATGGGACGTAAAATAACGTTTAAGAATGTCTAATCCGTCGTAAACCAGATATAGCATGAGGTGGATGACGAGTATTGCCACAAAGAAAATACCAGAATGCAAGCTATATGGTCTCCTAAAGAATCTCAGATCAGTAATAAAACTGATAGAGGGTGATAAGGTGATATGATCCCTTCGAACACAGAGAGATTCGAGCACTAACTCAGGGCTAGAGTAGTACTGTGCGGGGGGGGAGGATTTAGCCTGCTTGGTCAATCACTTCATGTGATCGCAATTGGGAGAATCAAAGGTTTTGTAGTTAAAGGTAACACGGTCACACCTCAAAGCGTCGCCACCAAGGCCGTTTAAGAGCACGCCCATGACAACTTCGCACTAGTCGAATGAGCCGTGCTTCTCCTGGCGTCCATAACAAAAGCTATTACTTTCACATCTCTCTCTAGATATCTCCGTTGCGCAAGCAATTTGACTGTGCTGCTGTGCACTACATGTGTTCTAAAGGCTACACTCAATCTTTCTTCCGACAGAGCCCATTTTTATTTGGATTTGGAAGATGGGTGTTGCATGCGATTCAAATAGGCATTGTTTTCTATGGTCAGTATGGTCCCAGTCAAGCTAGCTAGTGAGCAGTTCTTTCGGGCGCGAAGCAAGTTGGGCCCTATGGGCGGGCATCTCCTGCAATGCAAGCTGCATTGTTTGCCACCACCGGAGAAACAAAACATTCGAGAATCCAGGCTGAATATACAGGCATATATGGTGGTCTAATGACAATCCTCTTTTAGTGTTTATCATTAAAAAATAAATAAATAAGTTATCTATTTATGATCTGCATTTAAACCTGTTAAACACCAATTACTATAAAAGCTCAAGCTGTTAGAGAAGGGCACAACAATGTATGTCAAATGGTTTAACACCCTCCCGCACGTGTGGGCTCCACATGGGAACAATACATCCGTGGGAAAACAAAGGGTACCAAGGCCAACACAGAAATACACCCCCGGGATTCAATCACTTGACCTCCCGCTCTGATACCATGTTAAGCACCAATTACTCTGAAAGCTCAAGTTGTTAGAGAAGGGCACAACAATGTATATCAAATGGTTTAACAAAACCCTTAGAGCATCAACAAAGATATAAATGATTTCCCTATGTTTCCCTAATCTCCCCAAGTTTGTTAGTGATATTGATATTTCCCTTGATATTCCCTTTGATAGATCCCTATTCTAGGGCCCGATTTGAATATTTTAAACTTTAAGAAGATAATATCTAAAGTTCTGTATTTTCTATGCTAGATTCTAATAGGGTGTTTGAAGGATGTGTGATGCATTACAAATTGGTACATGATTTTCTATTAATGAAAGGCCGAGTTACAATGTTTTATAGTGAGTAACTCAAAGGAGCATGAATCAGATAGAACCAGACATCAATAAGCAATAAGATATAGGTGATGTATGCAACATTTATAAAGTAATTGCTCGAAATATAGGATCACTTGGCCCACTTTTAGTTCGCATGAATCAGATAAAACCAGACATCAATAAGCAAGAGGACACAGGCGATGTATGCCTCGTCTATAAAGTGATTGATCGAAATATAGGATCACATACCCCACTTTTAGTTCCTCAAGCATCGTCATTGGATATGGGCATTGACTTTGTTAATGGCGCTTTCCTTCTTTGTATTGCTTCTCAGAGCTATTTAAGGGCAATAAGGTGTGTTCTTTGTTGCTTTGAAGCAATGTTAGGAATGGGGATATATCTTTTGAGAAGTGGTCTCTTCAATATTGGTGAGATGAGCAATTAAGAACAAGTGTCAATTAACTTGGGTTACGTAACAGCTATATGACTTCTTACTTGGGATTGCTATTGGAGGCCAGCATTAGATAGACGGTTGTTTGAGACCCCATTGTAGAGTGAACAAATGAAGGCAGACTTACAAGGATTTAGAGTGAATAACTAAATGGAATTGGGGCATGAATCAGGTAAAACAAGACACCCCTAAGCAAAAGGATACATGCGAAACTACATCCCACGAAATTCACACAATTCTGGCTAAAACTCTCCTCCACATTGATGCCACCCAAACTACTCTTTTCCAGGTTAACTTTGAGCTCCAAGATCATCTCAAAACATCTGAGAATGCATTTAGTCCAAAAGAGATTTCCTTTGAAGCCTCTAAAAAAAATAATGGTGTCATCCATGAATTGCAGATGAGATACCACTACCTAGCTTGGATCCAAGGACCTTTCCCATCTTCCCTGCCTTAGTAAGGAATCTACTCAACACATCGCTCACAAGGGTGAAAAGGAAAGGAGATAGTGGATCTAGTGGATCTCCCTGTCTAAGGCCCCTAGAAGAAGGTACTAATCTCGATATCCCACCATTTAAACAAAACGAAAACTGAACATCCCTTACACACCCTCTCACCCACCTACACCATTTTTCTGAGAAACCTTTCTACCTAAGAACCGACGTTAGGAAATCCCATTCAATTAAATTTTTTCCTCTTTGATGGCTGACTTCTGTTAGAATCATTGTCCTTTATCTTTTGCTGCTTTAGAATTTGCACTATTCATCAAAAAATACATTAGCTCTATGGAACCGATAAAGGAATGCATAGGGGACTCCTTAAATCCATAAGTCCTTAGCCTACGGATAACCCTCTTCTCCCTAATTTCTGAAATAAGATGGCATGATACCTACACTATATTAAGATTATGACCAACATTGCACCACATCAAATATAATACAGCTTTGCATGATTGATCAAAAACTGCATGGGAATGCCTTAATTCACAAAGGTTTGTATCAGCTTACACAAGGACAAACGAAAGTCTACTATGGTATCATGCTTTGATAGGCAATTGTCTCGCCCTTACATTCTTTGCAAACTATGGAAACCTTTTGTTCTCCCCAAAGTTAAGGCATTCATGCCGACGATCTCCATACTATACATGATCAACATGTGTGACATATTGCCAAGGTGGAGAAGTAAATAGGCCTTCTCTCTGCAAATTTGTCTCATGTGCAAAGGTTCAAGAGAGCATGGTATCATATCGAGGTAGCATATCGATTAGTCAAAAAATAGATACGTATCGAATACGCATGGAAACACTGTAAAAGCTATGAATATGGTGGATACGCATTGAAAATGGTAGATATATAAAACAAGATTCATTTAGATACAAAGATAAGTTCAAAATATGATAGAATAACATATTTTTCTTATCATACACATTACACAATATACATTAATGTGGAAACAAACCAGCATGTGAGCAGGCGCATGGAAACTTGAGGAAAAAAAAAAAGGCATCTAGATCTGTGGATTTTACTTGAAATTCATTAATCCATACAATATAAATTCAAAACATGCTTTTAGACATAAAAACATCATTTTGAATGAAAAAAATACTGTTACAATGCATACCTCAAAAAATGCAAGAAGGTAAAAAATTACTTTTTAAGCTTCAAATATTAGATGTTTTTAATCAAACTAAGAAGATTTTGGGAAAAAGTTAGCTATATTTCAATGGGGTTTGGTTAAGAAGTGAAAAAGAGTTGAACAATCAATCAGTGGTTTGTTATTCACTCTTTTACATGTAAAAAAGGCAGTGTATGTATCGGGTATAGTGGTCGAATACACTCGATATTTTGAACTTATAGGCTGTATTGACCGATACCGTTGATATGTTAAAAAAACCGGTATGCGAGCAGGCGCATGAAAACTTAAAACAAAAAAAAAAAAGGCATCTAGATCTGTGGATTTTACTTGAAATTCAGAATCCATATAATAGAGCTTCAAAACATGCTTTTAAACATAAAAATATAATGTAGAATGAAAAAAAATACTGTTACAATGCATACCTCAAAAAATGCAAGAAGGTGAAAAATTACTTTTTAAGCTCCAAATATTAGATGTTTTTAATCAAACTAAGAAGATTTTGGGACAAAATTAGCTATATTTCAATGGGGTTTGGTTAAGAAGTGAAAAAGAGTTGAACAATCAATCAGTGGTTTGTTTTTCACTCTTTTACATGTAAAAAAGGTAGTGTATGTATCAGGTATAGTGGTCGAATACATTCGATATATTGAACTTATAGGCTGTATTCACCGATACTGTTGATATGTTACATGCATTGACTTATACAACGTAAAAATTAGCTTATCCTAAAATACACCTGTGTAACGTGCTGACACGGTGGATACGAAATACGTATTGGCAGATAAGATAAGTTATTTTGAACCATGGTGGAGCCGGAGAGTCAATGGATCACTTGTTCCTACATTGCGAGTTTGCAAGGAAGATTTGGAATTTTTTCCTACAGCTTATATAGATTGATTAGGTAATGCCAGAAGGGGTTTGTACCTTGTTGGGGCAGTGGATATTTCCAGGGATTAGAAGGAAAGGGAAGATGATGTAGGACTCACTTTTCTTTGTTGTATAGTGGGCTGTATGGGATGAGGGGAAGATGCTTATCTTTGACGAAAGATGGAGCAGCACTTGTGCGGTCATCGACTCTATCACGTTGTTGGTTGCTTTGTGGCTAGCAGTACAATCAAAGTTTAGAGGCTTTTCTGTTGAGATGATATTGAGAGGGTGGACAACTATTGCAGCTACATCCCCTGGTCCATTGCACAGTCAGCAGTCCGGATTAACCCACTCCAGATGTTCATCAAAGTGAACTTCGACGGATCTTCCTTGGGCAATCCGGGCCCCTTTGGAATATGTGACATTTTTAGGGATTTGAATGGACATATTATTCATGCCTTCTCAGGTCTATACATGCTCTAAGTGACAGCTTTATTAGTTGGCATAAGAAAGGTGAGAGCTCTTGAATTAGAGACTTTGGAGGTAAAGGCTACTTGGCTATCTCTTGGATGACTTTTACAAAGGACTGCCGTTGGAGATTTCTACACCTCCTACGGTTGGCACAACACCTAGTACGAGGGTTGAACAATAAGTTTTCTCACATGTCTTGTTCGGCTAATAAGTTAGCAGATAGTATGGCTAGATAGGTTTGAGCAAAGATATCTTCTTTTTTGGTAGGAGATGTTAGCAAATATATGACTTATTTTTCTCCGTTACCTTTGTTACCTTTGTTATTTAAATCTTTGTTATCTTTGTTTCTCTTGATTTCGCCTTTGATATCTCCTTGTAGTTCTCTTAGTTTTCTTTTGATCTCTCGGATGTCCTCGTTGTACAGAAAGTGTAGCTTATTTTGCACATTTTGATATGTGTGTGTGTATATATAATATATACATATCCTTGTTATCATCAAAAAGACAGTTAAC
>JAUPMG010167149.1:0-24332 GCA_031762675.1 Pachysandra terminalis | reverse complement strand
TTTTAAACAACCCTAAGTAGTGTCTAAATACATCATAATGCATCAAAAAATGCAAAAACAAATGTCTAACATTTTTTTAAAAAAAAATTCAAAAAAACCGAAAATTTCCCCCATGTCGTTGACATGTTGCCCATGTTGCTGACATGTCGCCCATGTTGCCGATGTCGCTCATGTCGACGCAAAGCGATTTAGATTCGAGGTTTCGTGTCGCCCATACCGAAAATGGCGACATGTCTCCCGCATTCACTCGACTGAACCATTCTAAAGATCCTGGGAAAATGAGGAAACAAAGGCACATCCCCAATCCACAAGTCATACCAAAACAAAACTGAATCCCCACTCCCCACCATGAAACGAACCATAGAGAAGATGAGGGAGCAAGGGACATAATAGCTTTCCAAGGACTAGCCGCAAAAATCCTAGCGTTAAGATTGACGTCCCTATCATTCGCTTGAATCCCATACTTGCTAACAATCACCTTGCACCACAGATTCTTGTGCTCCTCGTTGAACCGCCAAAGCCATTTAGCCAAAAGAGGCGCATTCCGGTCCAAAGGATTACCCAAATTCAACCCGCCATTGTCCTTATCCTTGTACACTACTTTTCATTTGACCAGATGGTCCCTACTTTGACCATTGCCCTCCCACAAAAACGTCCACGGCACCCTAAAGATCGACATATAATACACCGGGACATTGGCCAGAGTTGCATGAATAAGAGTAATTCTACCCCCCAAAGATAGATAATTCCTTTTCCAAATAGATGACCGCTTCTCAATCCGCTTAATGACTGGATCCCAAAAGGCCAAAGATTTGGAATTGCCCCCCAAAGGCATTCCAAAGTAGGACAAAGGCCATATCCCCTCACACCTAAAGGCCTCGACACACTTAGCAAGCGCATTACCCCTAACATGAATGCCAGTCATCGTTGTTTTTTTCCATATTCACCTCATCCCCGACACCATCTCAAAAACTCTAAGAATGCTCTTTACCCACCTGACCTGACCTAACTCCGCCTCGACAAACAAAATCGTATCATCCGCAAACTGAAGATAGGAGACCTCAACCTCATCACTACCCACCCGAAACCCTATAACCACCCCCTCTGCTCTGCCTCCCCCATGAACCAACTAAAAACGTCCCCCACCAAGGTAAATAAGAAAGGGGATATGGGATAACCCTGCCTAATACCTCTAGAGGAAGGAATACAACCATGAACAAAATCGTTGACCAAGAAGGAGAAGCACACATTTCTAAGACACCCAGCTATCCATCTCCTCCATCTAACCCCAAAGCTTTACCACTCCATAATCTGGACCAAAAGATCCCATTCAACTCGATCATAGGCTTTTTCCAAGTACAACTTAATGACCAACCCCGGAGTCCGCAATCTAAATCTCTCCTCCACACACTCATTAGCCACCAAAATGCTATCAATAATCTGCCTCCCTTTGATAAATGCACTCTGGTTATGAGATACCAGAGGATCCAACACCACTCTCAGCCTGATAGAAAGGACTTTGGCAATGTTTTATACAAATTGGTAGTTAGACTGATAGTCCTAAAATCCTTAATCTCCACTGCCCTAATCTTTTCAGAAATCAGCACCAAAAAGTGGCATTTGTGGCCTTGTGAACAACCTCAGTATTGAAAAATTCACTAAAGACTTTCATCAGGTCATCCTTCACCACCTCCTAATTGCTCTGAAAGAAACTAATCATAAACCCATCAGGCCCCTGGGTCTTATCTCCAGCCAACTACCACACTGCTATCTTAAATTCTTCTTCCTCAAAACCCCTCTCAAGTCACTGACTACTCATCTCCTCTAGACAACCCCCAATTCTCTTTTTGAGCTTAAAATCAAACATTTTTTCCGAGCTATACAACTTGGAGTAATAATCCGACAAAAGACTCATTATGTTCCCCTCTGACTCTACCTACTCATCCCCCACCTTCCAGCGCAACAAATCATTCTTTTCCTTCTCCCATTGGCCACCTTATGAAAAAAACTAGTGTTCCCATCTCCTTCCTTCAGCCATTTTACTCTGGACTTTTGTCTGTAGCTAATCTCCTCCATCCTCAAAACCCCTTCCAATGCCTCTCTAACCTGAATCCTCTCCAATACCACCTCTGGCCTCATATCTCTCATCCCCTCAAGCTGATCAAGCTCCACCAACCTACTCATTATACTCTTATTTTTGATATTGATATCACCAAACACATCTTTATTCCAAGTCTTGATTTTCCCCCTCAAGCTTCTCAACCCTCTCATAAATTTAAAATCGGCCCACTCTTGATTCGGCTCAATACACTCTTCCAACCAAGACTGAACAGACACCTTAAAATTCGGATGGGACAACCACATATTCTCAAACCTAAAAGGGGAGGGTCCCCTATGCCCCTAGGTAGTGCTAATCTCGATAGGCTAGTGATTAGAGGTGGTTCTAGCAAGAAGCCACTACTTGGTATTCGGAAAGTGTTCATCCCAAACAGCAGACGCCAAAATGTATCCAATCTGTTACAAACTGGCGGTACTTGCCCATTCGACCAAGTAAAGCTACCCCCGCAATCCCTAAAAGCCGCCGAAAATTTCCTCATACTTCTAGTATCTCTAGTCACCCCCACTCTTTTCACTAGCAAACCGAGTCACGTTGAAGTTCCCAATCAAACACCACGCCTTGCCATAATGTTCTCTAATATTCCAAAGTTCCTCCCAAAACCCCGCTTTGCCTCTAACTCTATTAGGGCCATACATTGCACGCCAACTCATCCTCCCCACTCTTAAACTGGATGGACAAAGAAACATGACCCCTTGACACCTCACCGCCTAAAACCGAGTCCATGTTCCACACCGCCAAAATACCCCTAGAACACCCACAAGAGGGTAAAAACTCCCACCTTCGATTTCTATCACCACACACATCTCACCAAGGTAGAATTAATGACTTCTTAGTTTCAGTCAAGACCAAAATGTCGGGATTTACGCTTAGACACAAGTTTTTAACCACTCTTTTCATATCAGCTCTACCTAGACCTCTAATATTTTTCAACCAATGATCTTCATTGGGCAAACTCCACTTCGCCCTCTGTCCTAGACCTTAACGCTTTTACTGCCTCACAAACCGAAACCTTATTTCCTTCACCACTTCGCCCTCCATTCTTATTGGGAATCCTTTACTCTTGCGCCCCTTTTTTTTCTGTGCTTTCTTGCCAGGATGCATCACTTAAGTGCCCAGTTGTCAGTGATGTTTCCCAAATTGAGTGTGCCTTCCCATTGGGTTTGGGTGAGGAGGTTAGGGGGGAATGTCTAGAGGGGGTATGATGGTCTTGGTATGGACGAATGGGAAGGGATGGAAGCTATAGTTCGTCTTTTTAGAGTGTCAGTTGTTGATGGTAGTGGTTACCCTATTCCTCTGGCCATGGCAATCAGCCGGTTTAGGAAGAGTAGGTTGGGATTATTGGTTGGTTGTTCTTTGCGATTCAGGAATATTAGGGTGGTTATGCAATAAATATTATAGGAGGAGAACAAGGGCGAAATCACATTCAGTTTCCCGATGAAGGTTTTGAGTTGGAATATTAGAGGTCTAGGTAGATCGCACAAAAGGAAGGCGTTGAAGGGTCTTTGTTTGTCTCATAAATCTTTTGTTTTGGAACTACAGGAGACTAAAAAGGAAGTTATTCGGAATAGTCTTGTGAGGTCTTTCTGGGGTGGTGGGAATCCTGCCTGGCATGCCTTGTCGTTTGTAGGTGCGCCAAGAGGGGTCTTGGTCCCGAGGAGCTTGGTCTGATAGGAGGGGTTAAGGTTAGGAGGAATCAGATTTCTTTATCTCATCTTCAGTACACAAATGATACTCTCCTATTCCTTCAGGCTGATGAGTCTCAATCCTTTTGGATCAAGTCGATCATTAGATGTTTTGAAATGGTGTTTGGTTCGAGGATTAATATTGATAAGAGCAATCTTATTGGTATTAATATCCCCCTTTCTAGGGTTGAGATTTTTGTGCTGGTTCTAGGGTGTTGGGTAGAGTCGTGGCCGTTACGCTTTATTTGGTTACCCTTGGGGGTTAATCCCTAGTCCTTTAGTTTTTGGGATCCGGTGGTTGATAGGGTGAAGAGGCTTGCTTCTTGGAAGAAAGGTTACCTGTCTTTTGGTGGGCAAATTACGCTCATTAAGGCGACTCTTGCCAATATTCCTGTTTATTATCTGCCTCTTTTTATAGCGCCACGCAGGGTAGTTTGTGCCTTGGAGAAGTTGCAAAGAGATTTTCTCTGGAATGGGGTGGGTCATAGGAAATGTCACTTAGTAAAATGGGAGGACGTCTGTTTGCGTAAGGAGAAAGGGGGGTCAGTTTGGGAAACATCTCTGTTCAGAACTTGGCTCTCTTGGGCAAATGGCCGTGGAGGTTCAGTGGAGAGAGAGACGCCTTGTGGCGTAAGGTCATTCACAGTAAGTATGGTTCTCATGAAAATGGTTGGGGATAGTAGCCCTTTTGCTAGATGCTCCTCTACCAGTGTTTGGCGTGGCATCTCCATCATTCCACTCTTTTCTCCCCATGTGCGCTTCTGTCTCTGGGATGGATCTCATATCCGTTTTTGGTACGATCTATGGTGGGGGGATTCCATTCTTGCGGCTTGCTTTCACTGTCTTTTCCGTATTGTCTCCTCTAGGGATGCTTTGGTTTCGAAGGTTTTATCCTGGTTGCCTTCCGGCCTCGTCTGGAATCTTGAGTTTAGACGAGATTGAGGGAGTTTGAGTTTACTTAGTTAGGGGCTCTCTTTGAGTGCTGGAGGGAGGTGCTCATTGGTTCCGACCTTCGGTAGATACGAGGATTTGGTCGCTTCGTAGCAGCGTTGTTTTTTCGGTAAGTTCTTTTCTGTTATTCAGTCTCACCGCTTGGCCCCCTTTGTCTTCCCTTCTCGTAGTGTGTAGTGCCCTTTCTTTCCTCTCAGAGTCCAGGCTTTTGCGTGGTCCGCCATTCTTCATAAAATTAATATCAGCGATTGGTTGCAGAGAATGTGGCCAGGATGTGCTTTATCCCCGCACATGTGCTTTATGTGCAGAGAGAGATGGGAGAGTCTGTTGACCATCTTTTCGTTCACTGTCCGTTTGCAATGGAGATCTGGCACTTCTTCCTTCATCAGATTGGGGTTTTGTGGGCTATGCCATGGGATATTGGTGACTTGCTTTCTCAGTGGAGATTCTTGGGTTTGGATAAGAGGGGTAAGCTCATGTACCAAGGGGTTTGGATGGCGACGATTTGGATTTTGTGGGGAGAGAGGAATGCCAAGATTTTCGATGCTAAGTGCAGATCTACAATCTCTATTATTGTGGCCATCCGATGTATGGTGTGCTCTTGGATTCTTCCAGCATTCAGAGGGATCTCTATGTCAGATATTAATATTAGGCGGGTCAAGATTGCGCAGTCTTCCCCTCAGGTTTTTGATGTTATGGTTGAGTGGTGGGTGCCATGTGTGGGTACGATTAAGATCAACTTTGATGGTTCATCTTTTGGTGACCCGGGCCCTTCAGGTATCGGTGGTGCTTTAAAGGACCATCTTGGCTATATCTCTCGTGTGTTCTTTGGTCCAGTTGGTTTTGGCAACTCTATGAGAGCTAAACTGTTAGCACTTTTTTTGTCAGGTCTGAGGGAGGCTCATGGTCTTGGTCTTTCTCAGGTGATTGTGGAGGGGGACTCCGCGTCGGTTATTTCTTGGATGAGGGGGCCTCTTCCTTGCCCATGGAGATGGTGTCAATGTGTCATTTGGTTCGTCTGGCTAGCCATTTGGGGTTTTTGATTGATGCTTCCATTGTTCATACCCTGAGGTCGGGCAATGGTTTGGCAGATTGTCTGGCTAGAGCTGGGGTGGGGAAGGGGGATGTGTTTGCTGGTCCACCCTTCATAGATATGTTGGGTGATGGTTACCACTAATGTAGCTGTTTTTTTTTTCTTTTTCGGCCACTTTTGTACCTTTCTTTTGTTTTTTTCTCTTTTCCTTTGACTTTCACTTCATATATGTATATCCTGGTTATTCATCAAAACAAGACAAAAAGAAAAAAAGAATCAATGCTCTCTATGTGCGAGTTATGTGGAGATGGTGGATCACCGTTTGGTGCATCTTGATTTGGATTACAGGTTGTGGTCCATATTCTTAGGGACATTAGAAACTTGTTGGGTAATTCTTGAAAGATTACATGGCTTTCTAGCTGCTTGAAGTTGGAAGAAGGGTAGAAGTTGTAGGGACATTTTGTTGAACTTGTGTTCTCATGCTGTATGTTGGGACCTTATGGAAGGAAAGGAATAGGAAGGCCTTTGAAGGAAACAAGAAAAGTCTGTCAAACCTCAAGAACCATGCACTGTCTCATCTTTTTCATTGGGCAAGTTCTTAAGCAGAATTTATAGATGTTTTGTTTTCCTCATTTTTAGACGAAAAGTCTGGCGAATCTGAAGAAACTTGCATTCTCTTCTTTTTCATGGGCAAGTTCTTAAGCAGAATTTGTAGATGTTTCAGTTTCCTCATTTTTAGATGACTGAGGTGTCCTTCAGGGCATAGTTCAAAAACTCGAAATCTGGATTCAATTCATATTTTACTGAATAGAGTTAATAACTTGACTCAAAGCGACTCGATTATATATATATCATTCTAGATTAGGAATGCAACCTAAAAATCAGTTCCTTACACTTAATTCAATAAATAATTCTTGATGTTTTTTGGTTATGTTTGGTCGACATGCTGTAAAATCAGTTTAGACCTAGCAAAGGCATTTGGTTAATATGTAATAAAATAAATTTTAATACAATTTTACTAATTTTACAGTTTTTCATATTAATAAAGAAAAACTGTTTTCAAGTTTGCCACCTGCAAAATCAACTTTGATCTATTTACAAGTTTGCCACTGTAATATAATGTTAAGCTATTTACAACTTGAACTATTTACAAGTTTGCCACTGTAAATACAACTTTCATATATCTACAAGTTTGCCACCACATAATAGCTTTGAACTATTTACAAGTTTGCCATCGAGTTGAGATTTAATCGATTTTAACCGAGTTTCCTTGAAATGCAGCTGAATCGATTGAACTTGGTTGTGTTGTGAGTCAACTTGGTGAGTTTTAAAACAGTTGGCGAGTTTTAAAACAGTGAGTATTACCCATTGATGTAATACTTTTTGTACGTCAGGTGTTAACCATGCAATCATTTTAATAATGACAATTGCCTTTTTACCGATCACACACACACACAGAACAGTCTTTTAGTGAATGAGCTAGTCCAAGCTTACTTGTTTGCTAGTGGAGATTCTAAGAGCTTGCAATGACTGTTGAGCTTTAAATTCATGTCTATGCTTGGTTTTATTCTGCACCAATTAGTGTAAGAAGGTTTGGTTCTCCAATGCCATAATGCTTCTTTAAACTTGACTAGAAGGCTGCTGTTTTTCACAAACTTGCAAATTTCTCTTCTACTACCAACACTCACCTACATCAGAGTTTCTCGACACCCGATTTGGCTTGATCCTTATCTAGAAATTTCTTGTTCCTAAACTCCTTGTTAGGACGATTCCTATGTTTATAGTATTGCTTTTGACTTGAATAACCTCATTACTTATGAAACTATAATTGCTTATTACTTTAAGGTGTAATCATAGCATTACAATATGTTGTAAAGGGTTCTGTTGTTTGAACATTGGCATAGTTTATTCCTTTATGCAAGCAAACAAGTTGATCTCATTCTGCAAATCTTAGGCGGTTCTTAATGCAAAGAGTCACTTCGCTAATCAACTTGATTAGATATCTTACTGATGTCTAGCATTCAAAATTGGATTTTGAATGAAAAATGATTAGCTCATATGTGAATGTTTTTATTTTTTATTTTTTGATGAATAATGAAGATTGTATAAATAGATAAAAGAATGTATAAAGCTATGAGGCCACAAAGAAGTGGACAAACATCCGCAAGAAAGACAACAAGAAAACAAAGAGAATAAAAAACAAAAAAAACAAAGCTTCAAAAGAGGAAGAAACTAAATCGCTTGATCCACGAGCTCAATTGGCACATCCTTGCTAAAGAAAGACTCGGTGAGAGATCATTTTCCAGCCAAACGATCTGCCAACCCATTGGCACTTCTGAGGACATGTGAGAAATCTAAATGTACACCCTCCCCAAGAGAGAGTGCCAACAAGGAGTGATAAAGTCTCCACGAATTACATCTTCTCTCCCTCATCCAGGAAATAACAACCGCTGAATCCCCCTCCACTACTAGATTACAGAACCCCTGACTCTAAGCTTCCCTCAAGCCCATAACTAATGCAAGTAGCTTAGTCCTCATTGCATTTCCCTCCTCAATTGGCCCAAAGAATTCATGTAGATTACATCCTGTATGGTCCCTGAACACTCCCCCAACCCTAGAAGGACCCGGGTTCCCGACAGAAGATCCATCAAAATTCAGCTTAATCAAACCCGCTGCAGGAGGAGACCATCTCACCCGAGCTTGGACATGTGAAGTACGCAACATCACCACCGAGGTCCAATCTCTGATCACAGACGAGACTGAAAGCCCTCTAAATTCCTCTCTAGATATCACCCATGAAATAGCTGAAGTAGAGGCACTCTCAATAATACTTGTGCCACCTGTCCTTAAAGATTCTACTGTTTCTTTCCATCCAAATGGCCCAAAAAACAGCAAAAAATAAGGCCCTGTATAACATCCTACCACACTTGCCCATCCAAGGGAACCTCAATTGTCCCAAAAACGACTGAGCAACCAAGGGCAGCACAAAAGACATACTCACCATGCTACAAAAGGTAGACCAAATCTCCCTGGCAACAATACAATGGATAAAAGTATGATCAGCTGATTCCTCCATCTGCCAGCACTTAAAACGCATCTGAGGGGAAATAGTAAGATATTTTTGCCTCCTCTGAAGAACATCTTGAGCGTTAATCCTCCTCTGTAACACCAACCAAACAAAGGCCCTGAATTTAGGGGGGACATCCGGCTTCCATAGATAACTAAAAGGAGTAGATAACATGGGGATAGAAGGAACCACCCTCAAAAGAGGAAAGAAGGAACGAGAAGAAAAAACCCCATGTCTATCGGGAGATCAGATTCTGCGATCAGCACGGGAAGGGTCAACACAAACATCCTGGAGGGCCACAAAGAGAGAAGACAACTCAGCCACATCAGCCGGCCTAAGATCCCGTCTAAAATGAAGATTCCAAACAAGCCCAGAGGGGGCCCAGGAAAGAATATTAGTAACCATAGCATCCCTGTTGGAGGCTAATCTAAACAGAAGGGTATTAAGGTTGGCCAAGATATCATCAAGCCACCAAAGATCCAACCAAAATCTAACTCACCCAGATCCAACCAGGAATCAAGAGTAAGAAAAGAAAAATGGGTCAAGGTCGAAAACCGCTTTCTAGAGACCGGACCCGGACATCCTCCATCGTGGATTAATATCCCAACCATTATCATGAGAACTATACTTGCTATGAATAACTTTGCGCCATAAACCGTCTTGTTCAATGCAAAAGCGTTAGAGCCATTTTTCAAGAAGAGGCATGTTCATAGCAACAATGTTTCCCAGATTAATACTCCCTTTCTTTTTCTCATAACATGCAACATCCCATCTAAGCAAATGATCCTTTTTGCCAAAACCACCCCCCTCCCAAAGAAAATCTCGTTGGCATTTTTCAATAATTTTGACCACCCTACCTGGACATTTAAACATAGAGAGATAATATACTGGAATGCTAGCAAGGGTAGACTGAATTAGGGTAATCCTACTACCAAGAGACAAATAATTCATTTTCCAAGTGGCTAGCCTAGACTCCACCTTTTCAATCACAGGGGTTCGAAATTGAGGCAACCTATGGTTACCACCAAAGAGCATCCCAAGATATATGATATGACATCCTAAAATATCAGCAATACCGCGCATCTGCTCCTCCTGAATCCCTATACCAGAAACCGTACTCTTATCAAGATTCACCTTCATCCCCGAGATCATCTTAAAGACTCTGATTAGGCATTTCACCTGAAAAGTCTGCTCTTCTGAAGCCTCGATATAAGGTAGTATCATTCGCAATTTGGAGGTGGGACAAGGATTCTATCCAACCCAACCTGAAAACCTCTACAATACCCCTAACTTCCGCAGTCCTAAGAAACGAACTAAAATCATCGCTGACAAGGGTAAAAAGGAAAGGAGATAGAGGATCTCCTGAAGAACACCCCGAGAGGATAGAAAAAAGCCCTTAACACAGCTGTTAATAACGAAAGAGAATTGCACATTCTTAACACACCCTCTCATCCATTTACGCCATTTCTCCCCAAACCCTTTCTATTCCAAGACATAATCTATGAACTCCCACTCTACCCTATCATAATAAGCCTTTTCCAGATCCAACTTGCAGACCACACCCGGTTCCCGAGTTTTCCTCCTTTTTTTTTTGACAATTAACAGCATTTCATTAATTATCGGAAAAAGATACAAAAGATACAAGTATACAAGAGAAACAGGAAAAAAAGGAAAGAAACATCAAACTGTACAAGAAACTACAAACTAATCAGATCAGAACATTATCTGTCCAACTCACTGTCAAAATCCACACCAGTCACTAAAGAATTCCTCTCCACACCACCTCTAGCCAAAAAATCTGCAACACCGTTTGCAGGCCGTAGGATGTGATGGAAAGAAATCCCAAGGCCACGACACAAATGCTTAGCAAGATGAATGGGGTAAAAAAAACGCCAAGGAGGGACGCTCTCCTCAATCATCCAAGATATAATTGAGAAAGAGTCCCCCTCCACAATCAAACTCTCCAGCTCTATTTTCCTTACCTCCTCCAATCCCAACACCAAAGCCCAAACCTCAGCCCTATTCGAATTCCCCTCTCCAATAGGTCCCGAAAAAGCATGAATCACCTTCCCATCCGAGTCTCTAAACACCCCACCGACCCCAAATCTCCTCGGATTACCAATAGAAGACCCATCAAAGTTCAATTTGACAAAACCTTCTGGCGGGGGAGACCACTTCTGGATCTTCAACAAGCGAGCCGGCCAGGAATACAATAGGATATCCCAATCTCGAACAATCATCTCAGTAGAGTAGTCCATAAACTTAGGCAAGACCAAGGCCCAGGAAGCCACTGTACTCATCACCAGATCAATAATCAATGAAAGACTCCTCTCCATATACTCAAATATTCGTCTATTCCTCTCCCCCAAATGATCCAAAAAATAGCAAACACTACTAAATCCATCAAAATCTTCCCTCTACCACCCATGCCGTGATACCTCCATTGTGCCAACATCAAAGAAATCTTTTAAGTCAAAACCCACTCCACTCCTAATCGTCCGGATGAAGTAAGTCCACACACTCGTAGCAAAACTGCAATGAAGAAAAAGGTGATCGACCGTCTCCACCTGTCTCCTGCACATGAAGCAGATGTGGTGAAATAGCAAGATTACCTCCTCTTTTGCAGCAAATCACAAGTATTGATTCTATACAAAATGGTCGTCCAAACAAAAAGTCTAACTCTAGGGGGGACCCTTGGTTTCCACAGTTTCGAAGGAACAAAAGGGGCTGGATTCTGATTTTGCTCTTTACTCAAGACATGAAAGAAAGACATAGTAGAAAATAAACCTTTGTATTCAAGGGACCAGACTCTTACATCAGAAACATCAGGATTAATGAAATTGTCTTTCAGTCCCTCGACAAGACTACCAAACTCCCCAAGTTCCTGTCAGTTCAGATCTCTTCTAAACTCAAGATTCCAGGACAGACTGGTCTCAGACCAAGAAAGAGCATCCGTAACCAAAACATTTCTGAACCTAGCCACTAAAAACAATCTGTGAAACCGATCCATCAAACTGGACTCCCCAAACCAAAGATCCTGCCAGAACCGAGTGCGATGACCATTACCCACACCAAACCTCAGATGTCGATAGAATTGAGGCACAAGAGCTGAAACAGCCTTCCAAGGGCTTAGGCTGAATAACCTTGCAGAATGACGAATCTCCCACCTATTATTAGAGACCCCATATTTGCTAACAATAATCTGGTACCACAAAGCATTATTATCCACACTAAATCTCCACAACCATTTACCGAGAGGAGCCGAGTTACGGAACATAGTATTCCCCAGGTTAAGGCCCCCAACCTCCTTGTTCTTGCACACCATTGCCCAACCGACTAAATGATCCTTCCCATGGTCGCCCTCCTTCCCACAGAAAGTCTCTCTGAAGTTTTTCCATAATTTTAATAACTTTCTTGGGAGCGCGAAACAACGAAAGCTAATAGGTAGGACAATTAGCCAAAGTAGACTTAATCAAAGTCTCTCTCCCCCCCTAAGGAAAAATAATTCCTCTTCCAGGATGCCAGCCTATTCTCCATTTTCTTAATAACAGGGTCCCAGAAAGAAACATGTCGAGCACTATCACCCAGAGGCAAACCCAGATACTTCATGGGAAGATCAGCCACCCTACATTCAAGGTAATCAGCAAACTACTGAACCCTATCAGGCTCCATATGAAACCCACAAATAGTAGATTTCTCCAGATTCACTCTGAGCCCAGACACCATCTCAAAATATCTCAAAATGGCTTTTATCCAATAAGTTGTTCCACAGATTCTTCAAAAAATAACACTGTGTCATCCGCATACTGAAGATGAGTCACCGACACCCCATCAACACCCACCCGAAAGCCCCTAATAATATCCAATTGCTCAGCTACGAACAGGAAACGACTCAACACATCCCCAATTAGAGTAAAAAGAAAAGGAGAGAGAGGATCCCCTTGACGTAGACCTCTAGAAGACACCACTCGACCATGAACCCCTCCATTTACAAGGAACGAAAAGGGCACATTCCTAATACAACCATCGGTCCACACATTCATTGGCAATAAGGATACTGTCAAGAATCTGACGACCTTTAATGAAGGCACTCTGATTATGGGATACCACAGTTTCAATTACCATTTTTACTCTAGAGGCCAAGATTTTTGCAATAACTTTATACAAACTGGTTGTAAGACTGATAGGTCTGACATCACGAATGTCCTTATCTCCCGCCTTCTTGGGGATTAAAACCAGAAAGGTAGCATTAGTAGCTTTGTTAATAATCCCACCATGAAAGAACTCCTCCATAACCTCAACCAATTCCACCATGAATGTTTTACTTAGCATTATTCTTTTGTCCTTGTTGGTGCTCCTGTTATTGCTGCTTGTATTATTTGGATTTTTTTTTTACCTTCTACATAATCTTGATCTATGTTCCATCTCTGATTTGGATTAATAGATAATCTTGTTATTTTATGTGGAGAAATAGTTTTGTAGAATCTCTCTTACTAGAAAAAAGACAAAAAAAAGATTGTCCATCATTCATTGAAAGTGAAAAGATCTGCCATCTTTTCATCCCATGCCATGCATTGCAATAGTGTGTGTGTATATATATATATATATATATATATATATATATATATATATATATATTGCGTAATATGGAAATGAGTGATATCAGTACAAGTGTTTGCAGAGAATATCGACACACAAAAGATAAAAAGCATGAATATATTTACTAAAGTGGAACAACGACACTTCTCAAGCCATGCATTGTAATAATATTTATAACTTCTTTCTCACCTTTTATACATTGGTAGTCATAAAGGAGATAACATGGAAGTTAAAAAAGTGAGTCCAAAATTTATGGAAGTCACTTAATAAGCAACCTTTGTAACTACGGAGATAAGGTCAAAAAGTTTGGGAAGTTCTATCAAAATGATTGATCTTGGGGTTAATTGGCTAGGACTTCTAGCGGGCTTTCATGTCTTTTTTTGAGTTGGATGGCAAAGAATTTTATTGAGTGAAGAGAAGAAGAATGCACATTAAAGTCAAAGAAAAAGAAGATATTATTACAAGGAAAACAAGAAATTGTTAGAATCTGATCCAAAGGTACATCAACCACATTATGAACTACTCTCTCTCTTGTGACATCTCTTGGTGGATTGGGACCCCCCCTTTTAAGATTTCTAGCGGGCTTCCATGTCTTTTTTTGAGTTGGATAACAAAGAATTTTATCGAGTGAAGAGAAGAAGAATGCACATTAAAGTCAAAGAAAAAGAAGAAATATTATTATAATGAAAACAAGAAATTGTTAGAATCTGATCCAAAGGTACATCAACCACATTATGAACTAATCTCTCTCTTGTGACATCTCTTGGGTTGGGACCCCCTTAAGAAATAGTCTCTATCCGCACCTCTCTTGGCTAACCAATCAGCTAAGCCATTATAGTAGATCTAGGCACCCTAGAGAATGAGATGTTCACTTCAGATTATGATCTCGCTAAATGAGGTGTGCTAGTCTCCAGGAACTGTTTTGTAGCTCCGCATCCATGAGTTAATTGTGTATAAGTTGCCATCTATAATGAGCCTCTTGGAATCATGCTCAATAGTCTTGATATTAGAAGTTACTAGATGTTGGCTTTGTCATAGTTTCATTTCTTTGGTGTGGATCTTTTTTTTGCTTTTTGCTTGTTTGGTTCCCTTCCTGGGGGAACCTTTTCGGCCTTGTTTTCAGATTGCTTTGCCCTCTTTTATATTCTTCTCTCCTTTTCATTGTAATAATCTCTCTTCGTTATCGATAAGAAAACAAACGATTGCTCGCTATTAATAGTATTCTTTCCTCCCCTAGGCATGGTTTAATTGTCCCAACATACGCATATCTCCCAATGTTTTCCCATTTTTGTGTGGGTTATGGACCCATGTTACACTACTTACTTTGTTTCCCCTGATATATCATGATATGTCACAATATTTTAAATTTCACTTGAGATTTTGGTTTAACACAATGTACTACATACAAAAAATTCAGTTGGCATGGGGATTATATCAACTGCTTGAACCCTCCATGTTCATTCATGAGAGCTTCTACCCCCACCCACCATTTTTTTTTTGTTTGATGTTCTTTTTGGATCTCTTGCTTGAGGTCTATTGTATGGTAGGTTTGAATAATTCGTAGTCAAATTTAACTCGTTCTTGTGAAAGATGTGGATAGATTGAAAGTGTTTTCGACTTCCTATTTGGGAGAAACACGAAGAACTTATTTATGGTAGGTAAGATTTCTCTTTACTTAGTTATACTTATATAGTTATATTTTTGTTGGATTTAGCTCAAAAATGGGTGGAGTACATGCCAATGCAACAATTTAATGCATTTCGGATTAAATTAGTTGAAATTTGAAAAATTTGGGAAGAACCTGATTTTTGAGTTCTCAATCTTTTTCTTTTATCAAATTAAAGTTTCCACTAAAATTGATGTTTTTAATTCTAAATATTTATTATTAAACTATGAGTTAACTCTATTTGTAACAATGAAGGAAGATTTATAGATTGGATGAGAAAGATTTAGTTTTTAATTTAATTATTTAATACAAATGAACTAAAAATATAAATTTAATTTAAAAGGATATGTAGTTAAAATGAATTGCATATATCTACTATAAAATGCTGACCAATTTTGTCAATATTATATATATATATATTAATTTATTTATTAATTTATATATTTGAACTTATTTTTTACAAAAAAAATTAGAAATGTATAGAAATTTACGTGTGAAAAATATGTAGAACATAGATTGGCAATGGATAAGTGGTTTCTTAAGTAATTGAAGGAAAGTGTAAAAAGATTGGGTTACTCAAGTTGATGCTATTCGAATTCTGTTCAGATGGACTAGAGAAGATAAATTTGTATGGCCTTTGGACAAAAATGGTGAAGTCTTGATCAAATCAGTATGGAGTGTTACATTCTTCTCCTAATCAAAATAAGCAAAATTGGAAGTTCAGATGGAGAATGAGAAGTACACAACGAATTAGGGACTTTATATGGGGAATAGCACATGATATTATCCCAACAAAACTCTTCATTTTTAAGAGGAAATGTGCTCCAAATCATATTTGCCCAAGGTGCAATGAGGCAAAGGAATCAATATAGCATTTGATTTCTGATTACCCTAGTTCAAAGTGATATGAGACAAAGTCTTTCATTATTTACAAATCAGTATTGTGAGTTTAACCTTAACCTTGCAAGTTGCAATGTATTAAGGAGCTTAAGAGGGAACAAGGTTTTAAATGTTGCTATCGCTTGATATATCGCCACTAAGGGAAAGGGGAAATATCGCTAGATATATTGAGGGAAATATCGATATCCCTCGCAAAGTTGGAGAAATGGGGGAAACCTTTGGAAAAAAAGGGAAATTTTCAATGAAACTTTATGAGATGCATATTTAGAGTTTACATGCCAAGGATAAACGGAGCGCTGCCGAAGAACTGTCGGGTTGAAGGTAAGGAGCTTACTTTCAAAGGTTTTGCTGATAATCAGAAGAAATGGATGAGAATCATGGAACGGTGTGGAGTGCTGTCGAGCTTCATTGTGCTTCAAAGGGGAAGAGGTGGATTGGTTTAATTGCAAGGTGAACGCTCTTTGTCTCAGGGACGATGGCTTCGGGATGTTAGGGTCGTCGAGGGTGGCTGGTCGAGTGTTGTTGATGGAGCTTAGGAAGAACGCGAGAGGATCATTCGTGAAACTTTCGGCTTTTGCTCAGAATGCCCGTCAGAGTTCGCTGTTCTTCCCTAAAGGTCCGACCAACATTGGGTGGTCATATCTTAGAAATATGGGCCTGGTGGTCTTCTGAAATCCTCTCCCAGCTATCAGTACCGAAGGTGGTCAGGTAGGAGATTCTAGTGGAATAGGGGTAGTTGATGGTTTTGGTACTTTGTGGAGGAAAATGCAGTGACCTGCAACGTCTTTAATTATGGGTGGGCTCTTGTCGTGGTTGTATGTCCTAACGCCACTAAATGGGCTTTTGCCATCTGTTGTATTGCTTCTAGTAGGGTCAATGATTGGAGTGTTCTGGAGAGGCAGATGCGAGAGGTGTGCCCTGAAATTGATTTTGGGAAGTTGGTGACTATCAATTCGTTAAAGTTTTTGGTCTTTGTGAGTCCTGAAGAAGAAGCCAGGGAGGTGATTAAGAAAAAATCGATTATGTACGATCATGATTTGGAGGTGTTTTTCGTCATGTGGCTGTTGAGGGAGGGCATCTCTGTTGGGCTGGTTAGGAATGAAGGTGTATGGGTGGTGATCGAGGGTGGCTTATCTTATTGCCTTGGAGCTGTTTCAGTTTTTGGGGAACTGTTGGGGGGTTTAAAAGATATTGGGAAGATCTCTTTAATGAAGAATGGGTTGGGGAGGGTTGATATGTGGGTCAAAGAGACATTGGTGAGAAGGATCCCAAGACTCGTAGCCCTTCGGGATGGGTCTACTTGCTATGAGGTGTTTGTTTCGATTCCGACGAGTACTCTAGTAGCTTCTGGTGTTGTTCCTCTTGCTGGGTGGAGTGGGGAAGAAGATGTACGGCCAAATTTTCTTGGGCACGTGTCGTGGATGGAGTGGAGCCTGGGATGGGGGTTGGTGGTCAACGAATGGTGAGTGGTCCCTCGAGTGGGACGACCCGTTGCCTTGGGCCTAGGTCGCGGGATCTTAGTGGAGATCAGAGTTGGGTCGCGTCCTTTGAGGCTGGGCCTTGTTTGGCCAAAACGGCTGGGCCTCGACTCATATCCAGGAGTTATAGTAGATCTCGTTCTTTTAATCGGGGTGGTAGGTCTTCGACTCATAGTAGAGGTCGCGAACCAAACATGGCATCTCTGAAGACTATCTCTCGGAGTAGATCGTTTGGTCGTGGAAGGTCAACGAAACTTGAAGAGTTGGAGGCTTTGATCAGTAGGGAAGTGGATAAGTTGCTGATTCTCAGATTGAAGGAGATTAGAAGAAGTGATATCGTCCAGACTAATATGGGTGCTGGTGAAGAAGATGATGTGTTATCGATGGAGTTTTGTACGGAGTTGAACAAATATGTTGACATCGCGACACCATAGGTGGGTTCATTTCCGAGTGGCGTTTTGGCTTCCCCGGACAGTTCTTTTGATAGATTTCAAAGTTTGGGCGATGTGGCCCCTGTAAAGGAAGGTGCTGCGGTGGACCTCTGTCAAGTCTTGAAATCCTCTTTTTCTGATAAAACAAGTTTAGATGGCCATACGGGTGAGTTTAATGTTTTGTTTTGTGAAGTTGAATCTTCTAGGTTCATCGGTAATTTGGCTCAGTTGGGGAAGTCAATGAGTCGGTGTTATGGAGGGCTTGTGAATAGCGAAAGTGATGATCCCTCTCATTACTCTTCGATACCAAGCGTTCTCGCCAAGACAGGTGGTGGTGAGGCCAATTACTCCTTTTCGCAGAATTTTTGTTTTGTTGGTTCTAGATTCAGGGACTCAGATACTTTTGCCCCTCGAACCATATTGTTGAATGGTACTCCTATCGAGCCTCCCCTCATTCAATTTAGCCCCTCGATGTCAAACCATGTGTCCAAAAACAAAGAGGTAAGATCAAATTCAGGTATGCTTGATTTTCCGCAGTGTCTGTTACTTGATTTTCCCCTTGGTGCCGCTAATACCATCTTTGCTCATGAAGGACCCTCTGGTTCTTTTCTTAGTAATGAATTTGCTAATGCCATTATCCTGAATGTGTGCTCTGATTCTGATGCGAATATTGCCTAGGTTTTAAGTGTGTGATCAGTAATGGATTCTGTGGGTCTTGACTTGGATGGGAGTAGGGGAAGAGTTGTCTGGGAAGGTGTTGTAGACCTAGCAGCCGAGTTCCAAATAGAGGCCTTTGATAATAAAGTTGAAGCTATCAGTTTGGAGGATGCTGTGAAGGATTTCGGAGACAAAGTAGAGGGTGGGGCTGTTAGGGAGGGAGGAATGTCACAAGCCAATAGGGAGGTGGTTTGTAGCCAGCATTATGTTAGAAGGTCTAGAACCGAGGATGTGATAGGGGAATTTAGAGTTCCTCGATGACGATCATCAGTTGGAATGTGAGGGGTTTGGGAGTGTTAAACACCAATTACTCTAAAAGCTCAAGCTTTTAGAGAAAGGCACAACAATGTATATCAAATGGTTCAATACCCTCCCGCACGGGAACAAGACATCCGTGGGAGAAAACAGGGCACCAAGGCAAACACACACCCGCATGGGAACAACACATCCGTGGGAGAATAAACACAGAAACACATACCCCCGGGATTTGAACACTCGACCTTCTGCTCTAATACCATGTTAAACACCAATTACTCTAAAAGCTCAAGCTTTTAGAGAAAAGGCACAAAAATGTATATCAATTGGTTCAATAAGGAGGGAATGAGAAGAATAGAGCAATAAAAGAGTTAGGTAGGAAAATGAGGCCTGATATTTTTATCATACATGAAACTAAGATGGAATCTGTGTCAAAAAAGACTATTTGGCAGTTGGGGGATATTAGAAATAAGGATTGGGAGTTTGTGCCGTCGATCGGTAAGTCGGGGGGATTTGTGTTATTTGGGATGTTGATGTTGTTAAGAAAGTGGATGTTTGGAAAGGGAGATTCTCTTTGTCGATTAGATTTCAGGGGTGGGAGATGTCTTTGAGTGGGTCCTTTCCGGTATCCTTTTAGGAGGAGCTCAAAACATGTAAATCCCTTTGGAATATCCCTTGGTGTCTTGTTGGTGACTTTAATGCCATTAGATTTTCTGACGAAAAGTTGTGGGGGGGGAGTAGAATTACTGGAAGTATTAGGGATTTTGCTGATTTTATTAATTTTGGGGAGTTGATAGGCATTCCTTTATAGGGAGGGAGATTTACTTGGTCCAATCTAAAATCCATTGGATCAAAGGGGACATTTTTTCCACAGAATGGTTAATTTTAGGAAAAAGAAGAATGAGATTTCTAGATTGATAAGTGATTCGGGTGTTGTGGAGGATTCTCATGGCATTGAAAAGGAACGTAGTGAGTATTTTAGAAAGTTGTATTCCTCTAATCAGAATTACTCCTTTGATCTATGGAAGCTTGATGGGCCTACGATTGAGGATAGTAAAGCTGTGTGGATTGAAAAAGAGTTTGATGTTGAAGAGGTGAAAAAGGTAGTATGGGAGTTGGATAGAAATAAAGCCCCAGGGTCGGATGGATTCTCTATGGGTTTTTTTTAGGATTGTTGGGACACCATTAAGGAGGACTTGATGAAATTGTTTAAGGAATTTCACTCGAGTAGAATTATTAATAAAGCGACCAATTGTACCTTTCTTGTTCTTATCCCTAAAGTGAAGGGGACTGTGAGGACTAAGAATTTCGGGCCCATTAGTCTCATGACTAGTGTATATAAGATCATTGCTAAGGTCCTTGCTAACAGACTCAAAGAGGTGATTGGGGAGATTGTGTCTAAGAATCAGAGTGCGTTTATTCAAGGCAGGCAGATTTTGGACAATATCCTTATTGCAAATGAGTATATTGAAGAGAAAAAGAGTTCCGAGGGGAAGGGTCTTGTTCTCAAAGTTGATCTGGAAAAGGCATATGATAAAGTTGAATGGAATTTTATTGAGGCTATTTTGAGATGGAAAGGTTTTCTTGAGCGGTGGCCTAGGTGGATTGGGGGATGCATTCGGAATGTTCAGTTTTCTTTTTGTCTTAATGGGGGCATTTCTGGTCTTTTTCCTTCTTCCCTCGGTCTTAGGCAGGGGGACCCTTTTTCCCCCCTACTGTTTACCCTTTATGAGTATCATGTTAAGTCGGTTCTTCTGGAAAACTGAGGAGATAGGTAGAATTCAGGGCTTTAGGGTTGGGAAGGATAAGATTTCTGTCTCATTTGCAGTTTGCAGATGATACGATTATCTTCTTAGAAGCCTCCAAGGATAATGTGTTTTGGATTAAATGTGTTCTTTAGTGCTTTGAAATGGTCTCTGGCCTTAATGTAAACTTGGAAAAGAGTAGTCTATTAGGTCTCATTGTGGAGGAGTGTCTCAAAGAGTGCTGCAGTATCATGGGGTACGGGGTGGGTAGTTGGCCGATGAATTTGGGGTTGCCTCTGAATGGTAAGCAGAAGAGCATTCAATTTTGGAATCCAGTTTCAGATAAAATGGAGAAGAAATTGACTACTTGGAAGCGAAATTATCTATCCCTAGGGGGGGTGAATTACCTTGATTCAAGATTTATAGGTAATTTTCCCATCTATTTTGTCCTTGTTCCAGGCTCCCTAAGCGGTGATTAATAGATTGGAGAAGTTGCAAAGAGATTTCCTTTGGGAAGGTGGTGAGGGTAAAAAGGACCATCTAGTTAAATGGGCTGATGTTTGTAAGGAAAAGAAAAATGTGGGCTTAACTTGGGCAGTCTTTGCATGCGGAATTGGGCTCTTTTGGGCAAATGGTTATGGAGATTCAGTACTGAGAAGAACGCATTGTGGCGTTCAATCATTGCTAATAAATATGGTATTCACGTCAATGGGTGGGATATCAACCCTAGGGCCCGCATAAAATTGACTAGTGCTTAAAAAGGTATTATTTTTTGTTCCCGGATTTTCTTTGTAAAGTTAGATTCTCTTTGGGTTCTGTTTCGTCTATCCGTTTCTGGTTCGATCTGTGGTGGGGGGATGAGCCTTTGGCCACTCGATTCCCTATAGTCTTTCGTATTGTGTGCTTTTAGGAGTCTTTGGTTGCCGAGGTGTTGAGGGGTCTCTCTTGGAATCTCCCACTTCGACGGAATCCGAGGACGGCGGATGTGGAGGAATTGGCTAGTCTTTTTGATCTTCTTAGGAACTTCTCTATTGTTGAGTTCGTAGATGATTCCTGTGTTTGGTGTATTGATCTTAGTGGGACATTTTCTTGCAAATCCTTTTTTGGTGCTCTTTGGGGGGTTAGTTCGGATCCTATACATCCATTCTCTACTTCTCTTCTCTTGAAGTCTAGAGTCCCTCCTAAAATGAAAGCCTTTGTGTGGACTGTTTTCCTGAATCGTATTAACACAACTTACAATCTCAAAGGAGAAGAAAGTATATGGCCTTATCTCCACAGGTTTGTGTGATGTGTTTGAAGAATGGAGAATCAGTGGATCATCTCTTTTTGTCTTGTGATCTTGCTATGAAGATATGAAACTTTTTTGCTCAGATTATCAATGTGGATTGGGTCCAGCCGAGGCATGTGAGAGAGTTGTTCGAGCTATGGTGTTTCATTGCATTGGGAAAGAAAGGCCAAACTCTTTTTAAGGTCCTTTTCCTTTCTATCATTTGGGAAATTTGGGGTGAGCGCAACAAGGGGATTTTGAGGAGTCATGGAGAAGCCTTAATGGCCTTATTGATTCTATTATGGGAGTGGCGGCTGCTTGGGCTGATGTACTGCCGGAATTCAAGGATTATTCTCGGACATTGTCAGATGTTGGGCTTCCATTGTGGTAATGTGATGTGTGGGGTGGGAGTGGTACCCTAGTTTTGCTGGTTTTTCTGTTGATTTCCTTCTTGGGGTATCTCTGTAATCTAAATAATAGCTTTAGCTTTGCTCTTTCGTGGGTAGGTGGTTGCTCCCTTCTTGGGCTGCCATCTCCTCCCACTTTCTTTTGATGTTTTTGTACTTTCCTCCCTCCTTTTTAATAAAAATTTCGTTATTAATAAAAAAAAAAAGAACTTAAAACATTACAAAAAGTAATGATATTAACCAAGTAATGCAATTATGGATTTATTAGTGCAATTATCAGTCACTAAAATACTCAAGGAACCATTAATAGAAAGTTTTGTATTTAGAAAATAATAGCAATAACAATTATCCAACATCAATAAAAGATTTTCAACCCAAATATATGATAATATACGTTCAAAGCATGTGGCTCAATACCGCATGGTGTTCTTTATAGGCTCAAAAGTTTTTAGGTTTTTCTCTAGAAACCATTTTGTACTAATAAATTCATGATTTGCAACAAGCTTAACGTAGGCCATTAGCTAATAATGATCTAACTAGTTATCCATTACAAATCTGTCCGTTCGAAATTTCTTCACATTTAAGATATTTTAAATTTTTTTTTCAGTTTCCAAGTAGAAATAAAATTTTTAATACTTTGCTAGTATTTATTTGGTAAAAAGGTTGAACTGATTGGTAATATTTTAATGAAATTATTACTTTATATATCAAACATTTGAAACCAAGACAAGACTGTTTTTTTTTAAATGATATAAATTTTTAAGTAATTAAAATATATAATTTTAAAATAAATCATTTTTTCGGCTAATGCATAACAAGCTTCCAATACATGCACATCATTATTAGAATATTAGAGGATTAAACATTACATATTAAGTGAAAATCCAAGAAATTATATTTTTCTAAACTTTTCAGGGTTTTAATCTCTCAAATCTATAAATTCATAATGAATTGCATGCCAATCCATCATATACGTAAATTGGCATGCATTTCCTTACAATTTAATGCAAATTGAATCAAAGAAGACACAAAAAATGGGCTGTAACATACTTTCACTTGATTTTAGCAATTTTTAATGAAGAACATGTCAAATTTCATTAACTCTATGTCAAGTCGACCTTTGAATTGAAGAGTTAATGAATTTACCAGAAAGTGATTTACAATTCAAATTGCAAGTGTTTAGAAAAAGATTTGTGGATAAGCATTTTTGATTGATCGAAATAAGGGACTCTATCCTTATTTGACCTCTTATTATGACCTATGCATGTTGACAAAAGGGAAATATCGTTCAATATCGCGATATATCGTCAATATCGCTATATATCGCTTGATTTCGTGATATCTCTCTATTAATTATAAAATAATAATTATACCTTGGATTTATATTGCTGTCACATCCCAAACTAGATTAGATCCTCGGGATACCCAAAATGTTAGAATATAACTCTCACCCCAACACAATGGGAGTGGATAAGCAATATAGAAACATAAGCGGAAGTGATAATATAATAATTCTAATAAATATTTAAATAAAAGTACAATCTGTCCTTATTTAATAAACTGGAAATAAACTACAGTCTGAATACAACATCCCTATCATCTAACTTCTATCTTTAAGTTCCCTTTTATTCCCGTAGCTCTCCCTTTAGTGGCAATCATCCTTTAACCTGAAAATATGTCATGATTCATGAAACATACATTAGCTGAAAGCTCGGATGGGTACACCTTCAAAACAAGGTATTTACTCATATCCCAAAGCTACAAGAAAATATATAGATAATATAGTAAATTCTGGAAAACATGTGATAATAATAAAAGTCTGAAGATGTTTAATAATAATGGCAAATCTGAACAGTAAATCAATGGTCATTTTCTCACCAAATCTTACTTTAGCTTGTATCCTAAGGATATCTAAGGTCACAATTCAATATCTACAAAGCCTAGTACTATATGAGAATTATGATATCAAGTGCATCATACACAAGACATCCACACTAATATCAACAATCACATGA
>JAUPMG010167138.1:0-10674 GCA_031762675.1 Pachysandra terminalis | reverse complement strand
TCGTAGAGAAATCGGAGGATTCAAGAGAGGAAAAACCCTGTTGATTTGGGATTGGAACCAATAAAACGAGAGGGAGATTTCATCTTTCTAATCAACAAGAGCCATTGGAGTCTCTTGCAAACGAACCCTTCAAACCCCATGCCTTGATCAGTTTAAACCCCATCTAAATTTGCAAAACCGAAGTTGCAACCCCAAACGCTTCCCTACAAAAAATATCAATGAAAATGCCGTTTAGGTCTTCATTGTCTTCCCTAAAAATCAAAAGCCCCAAGAACCAAAGTTTTTTTGATTCCAACCTTCCAATATTTCAGATGTTGTGCTCGTCTAGCTCAAGTTCATCTTTAAAAGCTGAAGACAGAAGGGACGATAACTAGAGAGGAATTCTACTACTGGTATGTTCTTTCAATTTAATTTATTTGTTTTCAGTTAAGAATACACGACTTCTCTATTTTGCAATAAAAAAAAAAGACCTGCTAATCCAAGAAACCTAACGTAAGGATTATTGGTCATCAAGGCCCGCCTGACAAGCGGTCATCGTTACTCTACAGGCAAATTCTTCAAGGTTTTCATCGTTTTTCTTAATTCTGTTTCTTTATACTTCCGCTTTGTTTAATTTTCTATCTTGAAAGGATTTCTCTTGTCTTTAAACCTTGTTTCTCTTATCTACTAGGTATCTCATGATTCATGTTGACTTCCTAACTTGAAAAATTCTGATTTGTCTTCATGAGGCATATGGTACTGCAACTCAAGCTCTTGCTTACAGAAATAATGATGGTGGCATGCCACATCTGGCATAGCAATCCGTTTTGGGGAAACAAGGTCTGGCATGAAAAAGGAAGAATGGGGACAACCAGTTCTGGTTGAGCGCTTCCAATTGAAGGCACCCCCAATCTGGTTGCACCGCACCGTTCTTATCTTGTGAAGTTACAGTTTATCTGTCTTTTTGCTTTCTCATCTTGATTTTTTTAATAAGAAACTGAAATTTATTAGTTTTTAATAATAAGAATATCAAGATGATTGGTAAAATAATATCTAGGATGATGAAAATATCAGTGCCATCTTGATATTTTCAACTGATGTATTTTCAGTGATCAAATCACTTATTTTGGGTTATTTTACACCATTTAGTTTATTATGCGCACCTGGTTGACCATGTAAAATTTTACTAAATAATGACGATTCTTTGCAAAAATTTTTGGTGTTTTCACTTATCAAAAACATTTGTGTGTTTTTGTGTATATATGTGGTAAAAAAGACCCCATGATCTAGCATAATTAGCAATTTAAACTTTAAATGTTGATACATTTCAATTTTTGCATCTGCTGGGAAGGATATGTGCCAAGTTGATCCAAAATCATTTATTGCTCATTAGACAATGCTTTTGCCTACCAGTGATGTGTTGCACTCAAGGTAAGAGTATTCTATTAATATTCTATTTCTATCTGGTTCCCTCTCTTTTCAGTGTTTTTTTCCCCCTTCATCTTTTCCTTTCTTTTCATATCTCAGAGACCTCTTTCTTACAGATATTTTTTTTATTTTGTTTTTCATTTTAGTCGTTCATTACATAGGAAGTTTGAGGCAACTCTGATGGGATGCTTGCTATTTGATCATGTTGTTAAGGTTGGTTATATAATATTTAAAAATATTAGTTTCTCTGGTATTCTATTTTTTCCCTCTACCCCGGGATATACCTTATATCTTTGCCATTTGTGAGTCAATGCATCTGACTACATTGTCTATTTGTTTTTCATAATGGCTCGAAAAGTCATCTTTCATGACCATCTAATGATCATAGTTCACCATTGCATAGTAAAAAAATTGATAATTGTAAATCTAGCTTGCATATCCTACTCTAGTGTTGTGTAGAAACAAATTGCATCTGCGGCAACTTTAGTTTCCATTTTGGATGGGCCTTCGTCAACTTTTCTGCAGGTAGCAGAGTACAAAGAACCCTCTAAATATGGATCTTTTACTGCAATTTCAATCTCCCTTTTCACACTGGTATTACATAGACCCTTTGCTCAATTATTATCTTTAGTTCATTATAACCTGAACTCCAATTTTTTTTTCCTTAACTTTTTGGATTCTTTCTTTTGAAGTTCAAATTCATGGACTTGTGGAGTACATTCACAAAAATTATAGTTGTTGTTTTTTTTTTTCCTTTTATTTTCTATGATGAAAGGAATCATGTACTTGATCCAGCATGAAACTCATAATGGATTGCTGGCATCCTTGTTTAACATTCTCATGCTTTTAATTTCATCTACACCGTATGAATATTTACTAGAATAATAGCCTTTTGTTTCTTTGAAATTTCCTAATACTTTTTATATTTCATTACACTTTCCTTCATGTTCAAATAATCCTTTCTTGTTCCATACTTAATGAAGAGACTTAGCTCTCTGATTAATCATGCACATGCTAAAGGACCCCAGCTCAATATGCATCATGCTTTATCTATAGTTTTTTTTTTCCAGTACAATATCTCTAATCCTTTTAGTTGTTCTCTAGTGGTGGTCAAACAGATACGCAAGAATGCTTGGAGAGTTGTTACCACCTGTTATTTTATCTTTGCAAACAAGGGTTATAGAGGGTTTTCCATTTAAAACTGATCAGATTGGCGTGCTAGTTAGATCTATAACTTTTGTTAAATTTTTTATATTGTTATTTATGGTGTCCATATCACACTTGAATCTTTATTGGTAGACCCTTGCACTTAATTGCTTAGGGGAAGCGTTTTCTACCTCACCTTCGTTGCGTGTCAAGGAATTGCTTCAAGAAGAAATGTTATCAGGTTTGTTTTTAAGTAATTTATTTTCTTATAATAGTCTCTAAGGGTATATCACTAGCATTTGCAGATCCATAGCAAGAAATTTTTGGAATAAATTCAAATCATTGAACCAATGAAATAATTTTTATTGGATGCATCTCTGGCCCCCACAAGATGCAAATGTTAGATCACTCTTGTTAGCAGTCATAAAAGAAACTTTAATTTTTACCGAAGCTAATAGAATCTGGCAAAAACTCTGTGATGGGATCTTAATGAGTGTATGTAGACCCAATGCATCTTGCCACTTTTCAATATCCCTGCTAGAACTGGATGTCTAGGGGTGTTTTCGACAACTAGAAACAATATATTTTTGCAATTAGTTCTTTGGTGGAGTGGATCCAATTATTGCTAAAATGTCGTGATGTTCTGCCAACTTTTGTAAGTATGCACCTGTAGACTGCAGTCAAAGACCCTCCACCCATGAGCCTAAAGAGAGAAAAAAAAATTCAAGGATTAAAGCTTTTATTAATCTAGCTCTAAGCACTCTTGCAAATCAACAAAGACTATTCTTACATATGTCAATTATAGCATATTTGTAACAGGCTGGATAGACTGGTGAGACATACCAGAGTCAGAAATTTGGTTTGATGTGGATTTCATGCATGAATGATGATTTCCCATTGTAATTCTTTTTCTCCCTTATTTCCCCTCGAGTAAGATGGACTGATTTGTATTTCATGTTGGAGGAGCTATATTCTTCCTCACCAACTTCCCTTGAAGGCCTTTATAAGATCTCTCAGCATGTTAAATATCAAATATGATTGTAATTTTTTGAAATGATCACATTATAAAACAAGTAACTAATGAAGATCGGTCTTAGCTGGATAATGTATTCATATATCAAAGTTCAAAATCTTTGCGAAATTTGTGGATAAATGAGAAGCATATTTCACAGTTTTTGCAGGTCTTGATGACGCTCAAGGAAAGTCACACGTTATCTTTACCTTATTTCAATTTTCCGAACAAACAACCAACCCAACAATAAAATTTGAGGCTCTCCCGGTAAATTTTTAAGGAAAGCTAGAAGTCCATTTATTTGGAATGTATTGACTGTGACTTATCTTCCTAACGATCATGATTGACAATCAGAAGTACTTGCCTATTGTTTTTGGGTGAAATTGGATTTTGTTTTTCTTTTCAGTATCTTAAAAATGGACCTTTTTGCTATCCAATATTTGCTGTGAAAATTTTCAATTTGGAAAGTTAAATAATATTTTAATAAAAAAAATAAAATATGCTTGTGACAAAGATCCATTGTCTAGCATATACTGTACCAAATATCACCTTGGTTCCAGAACTTGGTCTCAGGATCTAACCTAAGCTCGATGGGGATCAAGACAAAGACTTGGCTTACCAAATCAGGGTTAAACTATATTAGATGTGATCTAGCCATGACAGGATGAAGACTCAGCCAAGGCAGTTGATGGCCCTTGTTGGGCCAGATTTGAGTGTTGCCCTCGTTTTTACTAGACCCAATTTCTATGGTATCAACTTTTATAAGTAGTATGATTTATCTTTTCTTTAAACCTTGTTTCTCTTATTAGGTATGCAAATCATGACTCATGTTGACTTACTAACATGGAAAATTCTGATTTGTCTATCTTGTTATAAAATTAAAATCTCATTGTGAATTCTCTGTCTTTTTCCTTATTTTTTTGGTTTATCTTATAGTTGATTTTCGGAGTAGGAGAGGTGGTACTTGTTGAAGGAATTTCCAATATTATGTTGTTGTGATGAATATTCCAAGGTTTTGGATGTCAGGTGCGGAAATGGAAGCACAGCTCTTCCTATTTTACGGTAACCCTATTGCTCTGACCCTAAAAGTTGCTGTTTAGAGATGGTTTTGTTATTGGAAAATTCATTAATTTGATTGTGTCTGAGTTCGTGGCTTCCAAAATTACAATGTTTTTTTATCCAAGATTAATTCAAAGGTTTTCCAGAGATCAAGAAACCAATACCATTTGAAGAACCTTATAACAGAGGGGAATAAGAGGAGTAGAATCCGAGATAAGCTCTATGCACTACGTGCCTTAGTTCCCAAAATTTCCAAGGTTAGTCACTGTTGTTTCACAGATGTTCCTTTGTTTCAAATTATTGTACATTTGTTTATGGCACTCCCCATGGATGATCTTCATTTCCGCCTTCTTGTTTCACAGATTCCTTATTTAATGACATTTCTTTTGCTTTCAGATGGATAGAGCTTTGATTCTTGGCGATGCAATGGAGTACATTGAGTACCTACAACAAAAGGTGAAGAATCTCCGAGGTGAGCTCATGGAAATGGAAACCAGGGACTACAACTCGAACAATTCAAAGATAGAGATCCCAAGTTCAAATGGTGTTGGTCATGGAAAAGACACCCCCACCACCTCAAAGATTACACTAAAAGATGTTAGAACCAGATACTCAACTCCTATGGAGCAAAATCAAGTCTCATCAAGTATGGACAACATGGAGCGGTAGGGACAAATGAAGGTATATAGCAAGCCAATTGAATCACACTTCATATGCAGTGTCGCAAAAAAAAAATTAGCTCAATTGTATAAGAGTTTTGTTTTTTCCTTTAATCCAGTTATCCTGTTCAAAACAATAGTATTCCAACTCAAAATTGTATTCATTCTTATTCGATCACATTTTTTTGTTGATTTCACATCCTGTTGGTTCAGCCTATGCTTCGACACTAATTAAGTAAACTCCACAAGCCCTTGTCGAGCAAGTATGAAAAGGTCCTCATGCAGCTAACTTGTCATGTATTGCTTAAATGAATTTTGCAACATTAGATGTGCAACCAAAAGTTGTTTGAAGGACAAGAGCATGTTTTCCAATTTGATAATGTCATAAATTTCAAAGCTTTCTGTCAACAGAGCAAGCATATAGAAGACTAGAACACTAAGAGACAATTGATTGGAACACATCCAAGCAACTAGTAAACCTGGCATAGTATATGATCTAAAATATAATGAAATTTAACACATCCACATACATAGGGGAATTGATAGAAGGAAGAAATAATGAGAGAGGTTTAAGGGGCAATCTGTTTTATTTTTATCTTGGAATTCTGCTTCACAAGCAGTGGAAATGATTGACTCTAAATTCAGATATAGCATATGCAGTAATTGAAAAGTTGGTTTGGATTTGAAAGTATACATCTCATCTAGAACAAAAGGATTGATTGAATCGAATTTTACAAACAATGTAAAGTACTTAAACAACTAGCTGCCCAGATGTGTGACCCCAGTGTCTCCCCAAAGCTGACAACCAAGGGACTAATCACTGTCGCGACGGGTGGGCATTGGTAAATCGCTGGCCCAGAGAGTTTTTCCAAGGTGCTGGGACTCAAACTCGGGATCTTTCACCTCCACTCGAGGCAACCACCTTGAGATCTAGTGCCCAACCACTAGACCAACCCCACTGGGTTAGATGTATGACCTTTTGCATCATCATTTGAATGTACATGACTTTAAGCTCCTACAATGTCTTGATATAGTTTCTTCATATTTAATTAACACCTTAGAAGAAAAATTCTATATAGGCCTTAGTTGGAAGCAATTAGTTTTGCTCATTGGATGTATGCTTGTAGTATTCATTTTATAATCAATGTTTATTTTCTTGTTTTAAGTTCTACTCAACCCAAATTGTAAATAGTCTATTTTCAACTAATCAATATTTAAAAATAACCCCTAACTAGATACTCTTTTCTTCGTTTATGTTTTTGGTCCGGTTCGGTTTAGAATATGTACACTAATAAATGTTCATACTAACACTTAAAAAAATGCTATATCCATGAGTGAAGAAGCAAGAATTTCATTTTGTAAAGTAATTCAAAATTCATCAATTTGCTCATCTTCCTTCCTTTTGTTTGGCTTTGACTCTTTTTTGGGTTTTCATTGTTCTTAGTAAAATAATTCTAAAAAATATTAGTTTATCACGTGCAATGCAATATATATATATATATATATATATTATATACTACTATTAAAAGCAAATTATATTTTTAAGATTTTTTCAGTACATTTTTTTAGACTAAAATATCCTTCTCTATTTTTATTCTAACACGCTACTTCTTAGTGTCCTATTAATTAAAATTTGATCTCTCACTTAGATAGGATGTTTAAGATAAGCTTAAAATAACATGATAAATTTTATTAAAACTAATAAGTTATACTTTTAAATATTCCTTTTGTTAGTTCTAACAATTTACTTCTTAGAGTCCTATTAAAAGTCAATCTCTCACAAATAAAAAAAATAAAATCATACATACTATAGTTAGTATGTTTAAGGGAATCTTAAAATAAAAAGATAAATTTTATTAATTAAAAATCTTTTTCTTAGACATATACACACTGAAAGATAAGTTGAATTAAATAATGAGGTTTAAATGAGTTTAGCTTTTAATTAGATAAGGTTAAAATGTGTATTTATATAAGATTAAATTAAGTTTGTTAGGATAACTAATTGCAAGCACACTTAATAGGAAACTAATAGATAAGTAGCTAAGAGACCATTATCCTAACAACCTTAATAGTAGAACTGTAAACAAGTTGAGCCGAGTCGAGCTTTTCCCAGCTCGGCTAGGGCTCATAAAATCTGGACAAGGCTCGGGCTCGGTAAAAAATTTTGGGCTCAGGCTTAGCTCAGGCTTGCTAGTTTTTTCAAGGCTCAGGCTCGGCTCGGCTCATGAAAGCTCGGCTCATGAAAGGCCAAGAGTCAAATAAATCTGATTTTTTAAGTTTTAACTTAGCTATTTAACTATTTACTAAATCCAAGCTTTACAATTAATTAAGTAGTTGACTCATTAAACACGCCACTAACTTTTTTTTTGGAACTAACACACCACGAACATTGTATTTAATGATTAATATTATATATATATATATGATACCTATGATACATAAGTTTATATATCTTATATAAAACCGAGTCGAGCCTACCTAAGCTCGGCTCATGCGAGTTGAGCCCAAACCCGAGTTGAGCTAGCTCATCTCGTTGATAGCCCTACTTAAGAGATCTTTATCTACTAATATTTAGTAATTAACTAATAGTATTATTATTTTTCCTTATTCGATTAAATAATTGCAAAAATTAAGACTCAAATTAATAAAATAAGAAAATAAAGAATCTACAAAAGAAAATTATGATCGCAATTAGTTATACATTATAAAAATGTAACTAAATGAGAGATCTTTTTTAAGGTTTTCTTACTATTGTAGATTATAAATATTTGATTTATCCTTTTTATGTAACCTTATAAAAGACATATTTTATGAATAATCTTTGAACACTATAAGTAATAATCTTTTATATTAATATAAATTATGGTCTTTTCATACCTTTCTTTTTAATTAAAAAAGTTAAGGAATTTTTGGTTCATTTCTATGACTAACAAACCCTTATTCTAACTCTTATGATACAAATAATCCAATGACCTAATTAAGTAGCCATGTGTCACCTGCTTGATCACGTGTTACCTGCTTGACCTACTTGACACCTGTTTGACCTAATGGACCATGGGTCTAATGGATCACTCGACCCGACCAGGTTTGACCCAGTCTGACCCGGTCCAATATGGTCCAACACAGTCCAACTTGGTTCAATTCGGTCCGACCCGACCCTACCCAGGTATTATAAGATTTACATGCATCAAATATTTTTATTTCTTCAGGCTAAGTCATTTGCAGACTAAGATACTTCCAGGCCAAGTATACTTGACGCCTAAGTTTTCTTAGGAGCTTAGATGCTTCCAGGTCAAGAAATACAAGTCTATATAAAGGATTATTTTAGAACAAAAACGACAGAAGGAGGAGCTCTCCCTCTTTTTATTTTTATTTTTTTTTATATCTCTTTCTTTATCCCCATATGATTGGGGTTGTAATTGTATTCTCTATCCTTCTAAATAGTGGAAAAGACCTCTACGAGGCAACCCCCATGGACTAGGCATATTGCCGAACCATGTAAAAAATTATGCGTACTTCTATATTGGCTCTTCCCCCTCTTCTCTTTTCATTTTATATACGTTTGTCGAGCATAGGCGTAGCGCTGTTCGAATGGTCGCGCGACGGTTTAGGCAGAAGGTTGGGACGTCCCACGTGCCCAAATAAGACCTTATCCAACTCCGGGCAGTATGAAAACAACTGACACACGACGTTGTTACGTGCTTACGCTATTTATGCCCCTTTAAGTAGCTCAATCGCAATTAGCGGCTTAAAGCAGGTCAAGCAACACAATTTCTGCATCAACATTTTGGCGATTTCACTGGGGATGTCTTTTCTACGTACTTCGACAAACACGACTCATATTACAAGCCTTCTAAGAAGTATGACCAGCTTTGTGGTTCTTTCCTTATTTGGTTTTGATATTCTTATTTTGCATAAAGTCCCATTTTTATATGTGTATGGTATTTCCCGACTTTGTTCTTACGCGTTTTAACTATTCGAAGCCTTATTTCTGTGGAGAAATTGGCATTCCAGACATTTTCTATGATGGAATTTGCATTCCGGGAATTTCCTGTGAAGAAAATTGCATTAGGGGCTCATTCTGTAATTAAAATCTTGCATTCGGGACTTTTTATGTGAAATATATGGTATCCGAGGTTTTTTCTGAAAATTATATGGCATTCGGGGCTCATTATGTAATAACAATCTTGCATTCGGGATTTTTTTATATAAAATATGTGGCATTCGGGGCTTTTCTGAAACTTATATTGCATTCGGGGTTTTTATGAAATTTATGTAGTACACGAGGTACTTTCTATAAAATTTTAAAACCCCTCGTCTGAATGCGGACGACCAAGCCTTCGGGCCTCGCCTTCGGATCCTTGCACTCGGGCCCTTTCTTTCGGCCCTCTCCTTCGCGTGTGGGCTTGCCTTCGGGAATGTCTCCTTCGTGCGCGAGCTTTCCTTCGGCCCTTTCACTCGAGTTCGCCCTCAGGATTCTTTCCCTTGAGCGCAGGCTTGCACTCGAGATTCCTTCCCTTGAGCGCGGGCCTGCACTCGGGCTTCCTTTCCCTTGAGTGTGGACCTGCACTCGGCCCTTTTCCCTTGGCCCTTCTCTCCTTCGCGTGTGGGCTTGCCTGAGGGCCTGGCTCCTTCGCGCCAAGGCCTCCTTTGAGCCCTCTCTTTCGTGTGGACAACCTCCAGGTGGGTTTCCTCTGCGCAGACAACCTTCTCACAAGCTTCCCTAAGCCTTCACATTGGCTTCTTCCACACAGACAGGCTCCAGATGGGTTTCTCAAACCCTAGTGACGAGATTACCTTCATCATCATGGCCCTCGTATTTACTCCGTACATATACATATGTGATATACCTTTCACGCACAGGCATATATGCAACATGTACTCGAATTCAAAGGGACACTTACCTTTGAATGATCATATACCGAAAATCACTCGCACTTACGAGTTTGCTCACATATACAGTCTGAATGCATGGTCTGCATATGACCTACACAGAAGATCCATGTGACTGTACCCTTATATTTTTTTACTACATTTAAGGAAAACACAGGCATTCTAATGCCTATTTCTTTGAGGGTAATAATACAATTATACCTCTCGTATATTTCTTATTATTGGCATTTTTCATGTTCTTTCATAATGAGCAAATAATGTTGTATTGAATTTTTCTTATGTCCTTTATATACTTGTGATGTCAATTATTCATGTATGAACTCCTCAATACATGTGAAAACTACTCAAGACAACATATTACAGAATGAGAGCTACATTATGCAATTATTTATATTGTTGTACTACTTATGTGCCTTCTATGATAAACATATGCATGTGTTAGCTATGATATAGTCTGTACATTGGCACTACAAGCACAAATCCATCATAGAAGTACTT
>JAUPMG010167127.1:0-10675 GCA_031762675.1 Pachysandra terminalis | reverse complement strand
GATCAATAGAAATGCCATTTCTGGATACAACATGCCCAAGAAACTTGACCTCTTCCTTCCAGAAGTCATACTTCTCCAACTTAGCATACAAATGTTGGTCAAACAAGGGCAGACGGACATTCTGTAGATGCTCCTCTACAGATCTCGAATACACAAGTATATTATCCACAAAAATCACCACAAAGCGATCACGAAAAGATCAAAACACTCGATGCATAAGGTCCATGAAAGCTGCTGGCGCGTTCCTCAATCCGAATGGTATAACGATGAACTCATAGTAACCATATCGGGTACGAAAGCCAATACGAAAGGCCATCTTCTGAATATCTTCGTCTCGAATCCTCAGCTGATGATATCCAGATCTCAAGTTGAACTTCGAGAAATACCGTGATCCTCTCAATTGGTCGAACAGATTGTCAATCTGCGACAAAGGGTACTTGTTCTTCACAGTGAATCGGTTCAGCTGTCTGTAGTTGATGCAAAGCCGTAGAGAACCATCCTTCTTCACAAAGATAACTGGCGCTCCCGAAGGTGATGTGATGGGTCTGATGAATCCAAGGGGGATTAACTCGTCTAACTAAGCCTTCATTTCTTGCATCTTGATCGGTGCCATTCTGTAAGTCGCAAGCGAAATAGGACTAGTACCAAGAATAATCTCTATGCAAAAAACTACCTCCCTTTTAGGTGGTAAACCCAGAATATCATGAAATACGTGACCGAAGTCTCTCACCACAGGGATATGCTCCAAAGATAACTTCTAAACGCTTTTCGTAGCAAGTAGGAAGTCGGACTGATAACAATCCTTCTCCGATCCACGGAAAGTCAAGCATCGGCTTCCAGGAAGACGGAAAAGAATAGATTTATCAAAACAGTTAATCAGGGCTTGATAGGCGGAAAGCCACTCCATCCCAAGGATAACCTCAAACTCTGGTATATTTAACACAATCAGATCTGCCTCCAAATTAATGTCGCCTAACCTCACCACACAAGCTTTGCAAACTCGGTGGAGAGTTGCGATACCCCCAACTGGGTTGGCAATACATAGAAGATGCTCTAACTTGCTAGGGTGTAAACCCAGAAAAGCCATTCAACTAGAGGACATAAAAGAATGCGATGCACCAGAGTCAAATAACACGTGTACTGGAGTGAGAAATGGATGAATGATACCTTCTACTATGGCATTGGTAGCGCTGTCATCTTGAGGAACATCGGCATCGGTAAGTGCATGAACGTTGCCATACTAAGCTGTAGGCCATCCGTCTCTTCTCGGTGCTCTGCAAAATCGCTAAAGATGTTCTTCCTTCCCGCAGTTGTGGCAAGGCCACTTATCTCTCACAGGGAACATCTAGTCCTAAGGTGCGAGGGGCTTACGTGGTGCATCACGTGCTGGTGCTGCAGGTGCAATAGGTGCTGCTAGTGCTGTCGCATCTCTGGGTGGAGTCCTCTCTCATCAAGAAGCTGATCTCTGCTGCCTGTCCCAACTGTTCTAGCATGAACGGCTGATATCTTCAACTGCCACTGCTACCGCTCCTGTCTGACTTGGGCTGCCCCTCAGTGCTTCGGATCTGTCCATGTCTCGCTCCACACGCCTAGCGCACTCAAGTACTTCTACGTTAGGTCTTCATGCACTGAGAAACAACTCTGGATCGAATAGAGTCCTCGAACTTAGTCGCCTTGTTGCCTCGTTAGAAACCATGTGAGGTGCATAACGGGACTGCATCGTGAGCCGGTCCTCGTACTGGGCCACAATGAGAGTGCCTTGCTCTAGACGCATGAACTCGAAAGCCATCGGCCTCCTGTAGCTGCTCGGTAGGTAGTTCTGAACTGAAAACGAAATTGCTCCCTAGTCATCTCGGAATTCAAGCTTCTCTCAATCAACTCCCACCAGTGAAGGGCTTTCCATTTAAGTAGAAAAGTTTCTAGGGATACGCGCTGCTACGGGCACTCCATAGTCCTAAAGATCTTTTCTATATCAAGGAGCCAATACTCTGCAAAGTGAGGCTTTGCTCGTCCTTCGTACGTCGGTGGAGTCAGCTTCTTGAACTTCTGGAGCCAAGTCATAGCTGTACTCTGCACTCTCCTGTCGTCTAGCACCGCCTAGCACTCAATCTGATCACGCTGATATGTAGCCAAGTCGCCCAAGATCTGAAATACGTTCTCCATTTGAGGGTCTGCATCAGCCTTAGTCCTAGCAGCAGAATTCTCTCCAACGGAACCATTCCTGTAATCTAAACACCCGAACAACCATTTAAGTCTTACAAGGTACACCTCCAAGTAAGCATAAAGTACATATATGTCACAACCCGAACCTATGAGTCCACTTGGGGGACCAGTGAGGTCCAGATTGTAACCTTCATTCCTTCAGGGAAGGGAGTGGTAGTCAAATCATAGCTAAAGCAAGAATGAATAAACATTCATTCAAGAAAATAAAAAAAGATAAAGGTAAATGTTATAAGTATTTACAATGAAACAGGTCTAAGTTCCAAAATCATTTTTACTTGGAATACCATATCAAGTATCACAAAAAAAAAACCATAAATCCAAAGTATCAGTGTAATTTCAAAATCTCCATAAAACATTACCATTATTCACTCGTAGAAGTAGTTGTCTTCTTCTGCGTACTCCTCTTCCTCAACAATGCTCTCTTCGGCAGTAGCTTCCTCTAAAGGTCCTAAAATGTTTGCTAAAAAGTGTGAGCCATAAAGCTAGTAAGTAAGATAACTTCAGGAATATGTAAGAATCTCCTTGAGACCAAACATTCACAATCTCTCAATTCAAGAAATAATGAAGATATAAGCAATACAATGCACACGGTAAATTTTTTATTATGCATGTTGTGCACCTAAATACAGTAATCACCAAGGTGAGCGTTAACAAACAATCTAGTGTGTTGTGCAAATGCAACTCTGCTAGAGTATCAATGTGGCATGTTTCCTCTTGATCCAGTCTCTATTCGGGGTATCCCAGCAACCAGAATTCGCCACAGAATGTTCCAGCAACCTGAAATCATCCCCCTTCGTAACAGTCTAAGGAATTGAGCTATTCTATGTGTACAGCATAGTTTTAAGGGTTTCAACCTAGGAGGCATAATCCCCTACTTAGGTTTGATCAATGGCACTCTACCAAGTCTATTGGGTTAGCTATTTTTTAATAATTTGTTGCATTCATGTTTGGCTTTTGTAGAATGTTAAGAGAGCCCAGGAGATAAAAAATAAAGGGTTTCCTTTTTAGGTTTCCTATGGGTTGACTATATACCTTGTGGGTTGAAATCCCCACTTAAACTAGGGTAGGATGCTTGTGAGCTCATATGCGGGTTGGAACACCTTAAATTAGCATTGGGTTTGAAATTCGAAGATTAGCATCTACTCTAAATTAGCACAATGGTGTCCTTCTACTGTTAGTACCCGGAATTAAGAGGGGACATCCGGCTATTCCTACCGGCCTATGCCCAAAATTTGGTTTGTATTGTATTGGAAGTTATGAGGGCACTTAACATGCTATATTTTTCTAGCACATTCATTTGCATATCATCATTGCATTCATTGTTTGAGCATTCATCTAGAGCATATGCATGATCCAATTCATTCATTTCATATCATCATATTTAACTCTTAATATTGCATGCTTGTACTATCTTGACTTGAATTGACTCTAATGATATCATAATTAGATGGCTGACTGTTTGATTGAATTACTGGGCATTCAAAGCTCACGCAACTTCTCATGTTGCAGGATGTGAAAGCTGATGGACTAGGACTTGGATTGGATTTTCTTTGCTACTGCATATTTTATTGTTTATTGCATAGAGATAAGGGATTTTGGTGAATTTTGAGTTGTGATAGCATTCGTTAACTATTTACTTTAGTTCGACATTATATGGGGGTCATGAGTTAGCTAAAGTCATAGACTGTGAATTTGAATTATGTACTTCATTATTTAGCTTCCACAATTCTGATCAATAATGGTAATGATTTAATTTTATTTCTTTTGCTTTGATATGGCAATCCACGTTGCAGCGCTGGAACCCAAAGGTTGCACTTCGAGATCTATGCAGTCCCGCATAGGGGAATTGTGTTACAGGTTTGGGGGTATGACAGATTGGTATCAGAGCATAGGTTTGCTCAGAATAAGGATGTTAGAAGACTAAAGAACCTAGGTATCACATATAAATCTGAAGTTAAGATGGAGGAACTTAGAAATCTAGTTAGGAATTGTGTGTTGTTTGCTAACTTGTGTACTGATTGTATTGATGTGTTAGCATGTTTACATGAATATTCGAACACTAGGTCGAGAACTGCAGAATTTTTGTTTACCTTGAGTGTACATGGCTAGTAGGAGAAGAGCTACTACTACCACCACTGGAGAGGGATCTTCCTTTAGAGCTAGGGCTGATGTGGATCCCCAGCTAGCGGGTGTCTACTAGATACTAGGAGACATGGCGGCTATGCAACGAGACCACTTGGAGCATCAACTCCTAGTGGACAGAGGAGAATTGCAGGAACTTTGATCGCATGGTTGGAGAAGTTTAAAAAGTTTACTCCACCTATGTTCGAAGGCTTAGGAGTTCCACATCTTGCTCAAGATTGGCTGTTAGACGTGGAGAGAGAGTCTTCTAGACCATGGAATGTCCAGATGAACAGCGAGTGTCCTTGGCCACCTTCATGCTTAAAGGAGAGACACTCCACTGGTGGGACCTGGTGGAGCGAAATCTGACAGTCTTGACGTGGGAGCAGTTCAAGACCCAATTCTTGGGTACCTACTAACCAATTAGTTATCTGAGGCAGATGGTTTCAGAGTTCATACGACTGGAGGAGGGCACACACTCTATGGCTAGTACAAGGCGAGGTTCGCTATGATGTCGAGGCATGCACCTCATGTGAGAGCGAGGGTGGCAGGCAAAGCTGCCAACTTCGAAGAGAGCCTGCAACCGGCCATATGTTCCAAAGTCATGCCGCAACGACTCAGGACTTATGTCGAGGTTCTCGAGTGCACTAGACATGTGGGAGCAAGACATGGACAGAGCTTCTGTATAGTGGGATCAGCCCAAACAAGACAAAGGATGGTACTAGCCATATCAGCAGAAAGATAGCAATGATCGACGTCAGCAATGTGATAATAGGCTAGTGCTACACCAATTGACGCAGTAGTTCCTGTGGCACGTGATGCTCAGAAGCAACCACAACCACCTAAGGGCCGGCAGTCCCGAAGCAAAGTATGTTTCAACTGTGGAAAGGAGGGCCATCTTGAGTACGATTACCGAGTTCCGAGGAGAGACGGTAAACCAGCCCCACCTAGACCAGTGCGGAAGGGCAGGGCCAATGCCTTGACTAATGCAAACATTCCTCGAGATAACCAAGCTACAAACACCGTGGTAGAAGGTACCATCCATCTATTCGCTACTCTTGCTCATGTGTTATTTGATTTGGGTGCATCACACTCGTTTATATCTAGTAGTTGCATGCTATTCTTGGGTTTACAACCCAGAAGTCTAAAGAATCCCTTGTGTGAACAACTGAGTATGGCGTGCTTGTGTGATAAGAGTAGGTGATCTCATCCGAGAAGTAGACCTGGTAGTACTCGACATAATTGACTTTGAGGTGATTCTTGATATGGATTGGCTCTCTGCTTATCATGCCAAGATGAATTCATCGAGAAGTCAGTCGTATTCAATCTTCCTGGAGGATGTCGTATGACATTCCTTGAGAATGAGAAGGATGCCTACCAGTCTGAATTTATTTTTGTTGCGGATGGGGATTAGAAACTATCCTTGGAGGATATTCCCATTGTTCGAGACTTCGGTGTGAACTTTCAGGATATTCCAGGGTTACCACCTTTAAAGGAGGGTAGACTTCTGTATTGAGCTTGTGCCTGGCACTACTCCAATTTCACTTGTTGGATGGCTACGATTGAGATACGTGAGTTGAAAGAGCGGTTAGATGAGCTGAGTGCACTAGGGTTCATCAGACCGAGTACTTCTCCTTGAGCTTGTGCTTGGCACTACTCCAATTTTACTTACAACTTATTGGATGGTTCCGACTGAGTTACGTGGTTGAAAGAGCAGTTAAATGAGCTGAGTGCACTAGGGTTCATCAGACCGAGTACCTCTCCTTGGGGTGCGTCAGTTATATTCGTGAAAAAGGACGGACTTCGAATTTGTATCGATTACAGACAGTTAAACCAAGTGACTGTGAAGAACAAGTACCCATTTTCTAGGATCGATGACCTATTTGAGCAGTTGAGAGGAGCTCAGTTCTTCTCAACGATTGACTTGAGATTTAGATAGAACCAGTTGCAGATTCGAGAGGAGGATATTCAGAAGATGGCCTTTCATACTCGATACGAGAATTAGGAATTCGTAGTTATGCCATTCGGGTTGACGAATGCGCCGACAGCTTCATGGACTTGATGCATAGAGTTTTCAGGCATTTTCTAGATCAGTTTGTTGTCATCTTCGTGGATGACATTTTGATTTATTCGAGGTCTGAGAAGGGAGCACAAGGAGCACCTGCGGATCGTATTACAAACATTGTACGATCACCAGTTGTATGCCAAGTTGGAGAAATGCGATTTATGGAGGGAAGAAGTGAGATTCTTTGGTCACGTAGTATCCAGAGGTGGCATCTCCGTGGATTCGGCTAAGGTTGAGGCAGTTCACGGTTGGGAGCGATCGAAGAATGCGTCAGATATTTTGAGTTTCCTTGGTCTTGCGGGCTATTACAGGAGGTTCATCAAAGGGATTACCTCAGCTTTAGCCGAGGAGATCGCGAGACTATATGTTAGAGGGATGATGTGACTTCAAGGCATGCCAGTGAGTATTGTGTTGGATCGTGGTTCGTTATTCACATCGACATTTTGGGAAGGATTGCAGAAGACTATGGGCACACAGTTAGACCTTAGTACGACACATCACCCGAAGGAGGATGGCCACGCAGAGAGAGTGAACCAAGTATTGGAGGACATGCTTCGAGCTTGCATGATGGACTTCGGCATTTGTTGGGGAGAACATCTACCTCCGGTAGAGTTTTCTTGCAACAATAGTTTCCACTCGAGCATTGGCATGGCTCCACTCGAGGTGTTTTACGGTAGACCGTGCCATTCACTAGTATGTTGGGCAGAAGTAAAAGAGAACAGTGTTCTTGGACTGGATCTAGTTCAAGAGACGACAGCCAAGGTGAAACTCATTCAGAAGAGATTGAAATCAACACAGAGTCGACAAAAGAGCTACACAGACCGTGGGAGGAGAGATCTAGAGTTTGCAGTTGGTGACCATGTATTCTTGAAGGTTTCCACTATGAAAGGAGTGATGAGATTCGGCAAGACAAGGAAATTAGCACCACTTACGTCGGACCATTTGAAGTACTAGAGCGCATCGGACAAGTGGCATATAGAATTGCATTGCAACCATAACTTTCAGCAGTTCATGACGTATTCCATGTATCCCTACTACGGAAGTACGAACCAGACCCAGTACATGTATTAGATTAGAGCGAGTTGCAGCTTAAAGAAGACGTATCCTACGTAGAGCAACTAATGAAGACTTTGGATCGGAATGAGCAAGTTTTGAGAACCAAGACTATACACCTAGTGAAGGTTCAGTGGGGACATCACGACAAATTTGAAGCTTCATGGGAGCTGGAATCGGACATCCAAGACTGTTATCTGCAGCTATTCGCGGATTGAGGTCTGCAATTTTGGGGACGAAATTCTTTCAAGGGAGGTAGGTTGTAATGACCTAAATCCTCTATTAGAAGGGTTCCTTAACTATACTAGTTTATTCTTAATAAGTTGTATTCTAATTCTTCACATAAAAGGCTATGTGGAGAGAACTGGATTGTTTGAGGAGAGAAAGGTAGGAAGTTGATATGTATCCTTCCCTTCCCATCTCAAGAGGAAACATAAACTGGGGAGAAAAGATTGAGAGAATAAAATAGAGAGGAAAGGGTTCAAATTTGGAAACTAAACCCTTGCAACCATTGTTGCAGTGCCAAAGAAAGAAAAGAAAGGAAGAAGAAGGAAGAGTAGAAGACATTGGTGATATCTGAATCAAGAAGATCAGACCAGATAAATTATATCCTACTTTATAGTCTTTTATGAATTCAATGTGTTCATATTTGTGTTCTTGATTGATCATATGTATTTTGATGACTGCACGCATGAGACCTTGTCTAATATATAAAAATAACATTGGGTATGATTGAATATGTTCTACAATGAAAACCTATGGATTTGAGGCCCTTAGATTGGACAAGGTTGGATTTGGAGATCAAAGGGATGAGATTCCCAAGATCTGGAAATCCCCAGATCGCATCCTGTCGGCACTTGACTGGTACAACGGTGAGGCCATCGACAGGGGCTTATTTCTAGGCAAAATAGGGCCATCGGTAGCCACCGGTACACCGATACACCGGTGAGGCTACCGATGAAGTCCTGCAAACTTATACTCGTCGGTATCCACCACCAGGTGTACACCGGTGAGGATACCGATAAGGCCTTGTTTATAGGAAAAAAGAGCCCATTGATAGCCACTGGTACACCAGTAAAGCTACCGATATGACACACAGTTTAAGAATTTGTTTTGGAATTGATGTGAACTCGTACCATTGACTTAATAATTGTAACGGCCTGAACTTTTTAATTATGTATACTTGAAATACATGATTTATGATATTTGTTGTATGGAAGGTGTGATGAATGGTTTATTTAAAGTTCTTATGTCATATGGTATGCTTTTGATAAGAAAAAGTGAGAAAATAACCCAAACCTGTGGTTCGGCGCGCCGAACTTTTCGCCGATAATCCAAAAACATTTCCTGCGAATTTCTCACCTCATTGAGAAGCCCACCGAGCTCAGAATGTTTCAAATTTGATTTTTTTGGATTCCCCTATTCGTTTGGAATTCAATAAGACAAATTTCAAGCAAATCCAACTTATACACACAAAGATATGACCATTTTTAGTGTAGGGGTGTCAACCAAGAAAACGCTGCTCGGCGCGAGCAGTGCGCTAAGTAGCTGGCCATTGGAATTGTCACCGAGGCTGATTTCGATGTGCCGAAAGGTACGCCGAGCCACCCAGACTTGTCCTTTTTGACTAAAGGTTCACATACAAGTATATATTGACCTAATTAGACTAATTATGGTGCTAGTTTTACTGAGTTATCATTATTTATGGCAGTTACTTCATTTTGGACTCGTGTACAAGTAAAGGTTGTCTTAGAACTAATCCTTTTCCTCAAACATATCCGTTTGGCCTGAAACTTTACGCACAACCTATAATTGACCCTACGTGATCAAATATGATGTTGCTCTATTAAATTGTGGATATAACATATATTTGCTTCCTTATTGTTGTTGTTCTGTTAAATTGTGGATACTTTACATAGTTGCTTCCACATTGATGTTTGTTCTATTAAATTATGGATATTTCATATAGTTGTTTCCTTATTGATTGATAAGCCATATATATATTGATTTCCGAATTGATGGGTGAGATACTGAATGAGCCTATCCTGGACTCTAACATTAATTCTAGCAAGTGTTATATCTAAAGCTGAGGCTTCTCACATATATATGATGCCTAATTAGTTAACTCTTCTGTTTACATATTGTTGTGTGATATTCACAATCATGGTGTTTGATTTGCATTTCACATTGTACACAAACTTGATTGTTTAGTTAATGTGCACCCTCTCACATGCACTGCATTTCTTGACTAATGTTTCCTGAGTCCATATTTCTAGGACTCAAGATTATTACAAAAGAGTTATTATTTGATAATCATATTGAGTGAGGAGACCGACATGATTAAGTTGAGGGAGTAGCTACCCCAATATACTTAATTTTGTCTTCTAGCATGTTTACCACTGAAATACTGTGATTATTATTATGGGTTGAGGGCCAAGGGATTTGTGGAAATATGATGTGGTATGAGTGAGCTCTGATAGTAGATCAGTATTGTGTGGTCCTCTAAGCTTCTTCTTGTGATGCCTTGGGATTCGTCCCTATGATCGAAAATAAGGTGAGGCGCTTGTGTCCTCTAGGTTGAAAGGCTAATACATTCAAAACAACACATACTTACTTCTAGGCTTACAAAATATCATTAAACAATGTTAGAACAATAAGAAAAAAACAATACAACAAAGATCTAAACATTCAATCATCATTAAAATCAAATATTCAATCGGATAAAAAACATGAGTAATAGATTTCAACAAAAGAACTATGATCACCCCAATGCAACTTACCCGAATTTTTTGAGTCTCTAAACACTCTCAGAACGCTCTTCGTCGTGAGAAAAATGGCTACAACAATCGAAGCTTCCACTACCTTTGGCTTCCACGTTCTCCACGAAATCTCCGTTTTTTTCTTTTCTTTTCTCCAGCAACTTTCTAGAACTAAGATCTAGAATTCAAAGGAATGGGAAGAGAATAAGAGATCCTAATTCTCTTAAACCATTATTGCCAATACACAAGGCAAAACTTCCAAAAGGATTTGCACGTCCCCTTTGGTCGTGTAACAGCACGAAAAACTGAAACAGAAAATTCATTTTATATAAGGGTATATTAGTAATTTAATATGATAAACTAAATCCTTCAATACCTATGTTATAAACTATATAATCTATATTATTATATTAAGACATTATATAAACACACATAATAACCTACTATAATGTTT
>JAUPMG010167116.1:0-10675 GCA_031762675.1 Pachysandra terminalis | reverse complement strand
TTTGCCTCAAATATACGTGCAGGTCAGACCCAAAAAGGTTGGCAAGCACTCTACAGACAGAGAATGAAGAATCCTGCACTACTTACAACATGCTAAAGGTATGCCCATTTACATATATACTTTGTATCTGAGTAAGAACATGGAATGCACATCTTAAGGTTTCTGAGGAAAATTTATTATATAATCCACCTTTTGTATATTGAGATCAGTACTTTAAAGCGGGCGTGTCTAGTGCTATCAACGGATCGGATTCGAACTGAATCAGGGCATATCCAAATTTGATTTGATTAAAAGTTGTTTCGAATCGGATCATACTTTATCGGATCATCGGATCATAAATACCTTACCAAATCTGATTAGTTTCGGATCGGATCGGATTCAAATAATTATCGGATTTTTTGATAAACCTTTTTTTATAGTTATAAGAAATCAGATAAAGAGAAATGTAATTTAATATATATTTAATTGTTTTAAAATCTTCCTAAAATAATTATTATTTCTAATTATATGTTTAATACTTGTAGTTACCCAATATTATGTATGCATACGTATGTATATCTATAATATACATTTTATATATTTATATATGCACATAAATGGAATCGAATCGTACTCTTATCGAATCGGATCAACCTATATCTGAAATTGATCTGATTAAAGTCGGATTGAATCAGATCATATCTTATCGGATTGGAAATTCCTTACTAAATCCGCTTTTTTCAGATCGGATTCGGATCAAACTCGGATCATGATCCGATCCATTGACAGCCCTAGGCATGTCCAAGTACGTCTAGCTCTCTTAACATCATTGACCAGGTTCAGTACTTTAAAGTGGATATTTCCAACTATGTTTAGTTTTCTTGGCATCAATGAACTGGAGAACTTGGAACTCAAGCTTGAGTAAACCTGAGATGGTGGCGAATCCTTGGTTTTCTGTTTTAATATCAATATAACTCTGGGTAGTCATATGATAATCCTATATTAAATGCAGAACAGTGACATATATTCTTATTCCACTGTTATTATTCAAGTACAATACCGTGTCATTCATTCATTGCATTTGTTAATAACATTTGAAATCTCGTTTACATAGGTTTCTCGTCACCTGTTTAGATGGACCAAAGAAATGGCATATGCAGATTATTATGAGCGTGCCCTGACAAATGGTGTGCTAAGCATCCAGAGAGGAAGAGAGCCTGGAGTGATGATCTACATGCTTCCTCAGGGCCGTGGAGCTTCCAAAGCCCGAAGCTACCATGGATGGGGAACAAAGTTCAACACCTTTTGGTGCTGTTATGGGACAGGTCGCTGCTAAGCTTCCCTATTTTAGCCTTCTTGTTTATCAAAAATAATTTATATTATATTCATCGAAAAAATTATATTATTTCAAACTTTCTGAGAAATCTATTTTACTTTGTCAATAAATCTTGAATTTTGCACGAATGTTTGACAGATGTTGAACAGTAAAAGCTCATAGTTCATAGAAATGCAATCTTGGAAGGGGCGCGAAACACAAAGAAAAATAAAATAAAAAATAGGTATTGAATTAACAATCTTTGAAGACAGTGGACCATAAAAATGATTCATGGGGAGACTGACTGCCAAAGAAAATTAATAATTTACGTTGGATTCTGCAGACATCCAATTTCTGTTTTATGGGTTATAATCTCTCTCTCTCTCTCTCTCTCTCTCTCTCTCCCTCACTCTCTCTCTCACACACACACAGGAATTCTTGGTTATGTTTAGATACTGTAGAATATTCCATATGCTCAACACTTCTTCTTTCTTTGTGGTTTTGATGCAGCAAACTCTATTTTACACCTTTTTTCTCTGATCAACATTTGGTTGGCTTCGGATGTTGCTACCTTATTGTTTGCAGTGCGCTAGCCATTTGATAATTTATCTATCCTCTTGCTTTCACAGGAATTGAATCATTCTCAAAGTTGGGGGATTCCATATTCTTTGAGGAGGAAGGGAAACAACCTGGTCTCTACATTATCCAGTTCATATCGAGCTCACTTGAATGGAAAACTGGACAGATGATGCTGAATCAAAATGTAGAACCTTTTGTTTCATGGAATCCTTACCTTCGAGTGACATTAGCGATTTCTGTGAAAAAGGTATTGTATATAAAACTTATTCCATCCTATTCATAACTTATGTATAGGAAATATTATTTTTTGTTATTGCACTGTTGTATCTACTATTGTTGTATAATATTTCTTTTATGTACAGCCTACCAAGACTCACAGACAAACATTTATTTCATTTCGTTGTATAATTTTTATTTATTTATTTATTGATTTTATTTTTGTTGATGTGGAACTAGGGTTGACAATGCCCGGCCCTATGTTTGGGCGGGCTCGGGCAAGAATTAGTAGCCCGTAGAGCCATGTTGGGCTGAAATTTAAGACCTGGTCAGTTTTTTGGGCCAGGCTCGGGTTTATATTAAATTAGCCCGGCCCGAGATTATTGAGTAATATATAACTTTGACTTAAACTTATCATTATCTTGTGGCTGTAGCTTAGTGGGGAGAAGTTCATATTCTGCTTGTGGAGGCTTGGGTTTGAGTCCTAGTAGCAACAAAATAGTAATATTTTTGTCCCATTTGAACAAACATGGGCGGTCTCGGGCTTGGCAAATGGATACCATGGGCGGGCTTGGGAAACACTGTTAAGCCCGAAGCTCGGGCCGGGCTCAGGCAAACAAAATAGCTCTTATTTATAGATTGTGGCTTGGCCCGTTGCCACCCCTACGTGGAACCCCCTGACCCCAAATTGTGGGGACAGGATAAACCCGGATACATGACCCCACCCATAATGACCATCCTTGCGAGTGCTTAAATTTTTTTTTTTTCCTTTTGTGTATGAGTTTTTCATATACATTAGGTAATATTGGTTCAAAGTTCCTTATGCAGGGGGCAGGCCAGTCATCAACCTTGAACCTGCGGATTCCAGTTTGGAGTAATTCAAACAGCGCCAGGGCAACATTAAATTCTAAAGATTTGCCTCTACCAATTCCCGGTTTGATATAGCATCTCCTTTCACTTTCCTTTTTTCCTTTCTTTTATTTCTTCTTCTTGTTTTCACTACGGCTAATTACATTTTCCTTTTTCAGTTAATCAATTTCACTATGATAAACTATCTCGACTTCCTGATGAAATAAAATATTAAAAAATTAAAAAAAAATATTCTGTATTTATATAGAATTATGTTTAACTAATTATTCTTTATCTATATAGAATTCCAAAAAAAAAATTAAAAAATTCTGTTTAGCCTTATGTAATTGATCCATAAAGTAAAACTAATTATTCTCTATCTATATGAACCAGGTAATTTCTTGTCAGTCACGAGAAAATGGTATTCCGGCGATAAACTAACCCTTCAGCTGCCAATTACTCTCAGGACAGAGCCGATAAAAGGTAGCACCATATGAACGAATTTTCGTCATCAAAAACTTGAAAAATAAGAATGTTGTGTTTGGGAGCGACTACTGAATTTTTTGAATAAATTGCAGATGACCGACCGGAGCATGCTTCTATCCAGGCCATACTTTACGGCCCCTTCCTTCTTGCTGGTCTGACCAGCGGCGACTGGGACATCAAAACAGGGGTAGCTAGCTCACTCTCAAGCTGGATAAAGGCAATACCCGCGACTCACAATTCTCATCTGATCTCTCTTGCCCAAGAATCAAGTGGTTCGACATTCGTTTTCACAAATTCAAACCATTCAATCACAATGGAGAAGCTTCCAGAATCCGGCACAGATTCTGCTGTCCACGCCACCTTCAGGCTCATCCCCAGAGACTCGGATTCCTCCCGTTTCTCGTCGCCAATGGACGCCATCGGCAAGTCAGTCATGCTAGAACCGTTTGACTTTCCCGGATCAGTGGTGGTTCAGCAAGGACCAAATGGTAATCTTGCAATAGCAAATGCTGTAAATGAGAATGGTTTGTCTGTGTTCAAGGTGGTTCAAGGGTTGGATGGGAAGCCTAATTCAGTTTCCTTACAGTCAGAAAGCCAGGAGGGTTGCTTTATCTACAGTGGAGTTAACTACAATGCTGGTGCTAGAATTAAATTAAGTTGCTTTTCCGGCGGCGACGAAGCCGGATTCCGGCAGGCAGCGAGCTTTACTTTGACAGAGGGAATAAGTGAGTATCATCCCATCAGCTTCGTCGCGATGGGGGTGAATAGAAATTTTCTGCTGGTGCCATTGCTGTGCTTGAGAGATGAATCATATACTGTTTATTTCAACGTAGGAGCTTGAACGGAAAATTGTAGTTTACTGTAATGAATTATCTTTCTTTATTATCCCAATGTGTCTAAAGGCTTGGTTTAAACATGACTAGTGATTGAGCATTTTGGTTTAATTAAACCAATATAAGATTTTGAAGAAAGGTGTTTAAATAAATCAATTTTATTGAAAACTTACAAACGATTAGAATATAATTAGCTATGAAAAATTAATGATACAAAGTATAAATAACTTCTTAAAATTCAAGAGATTAAGGTCTCGTTTGCGCGCGTCAGGAAGCCCTTTCTAAACCTAAAAGGGCTTCTTACCAAATGTTTGGGTGTTTGGTGATACTTTTGAAGTTGCTTTAGGTAAAAGCGCTTTTTTAGGAAGCTCATTTTGGTGAAGCGTGTATGTTTGGCATTGCTTCTTCAGGCTCTAGAAAGTGATTCGTGAGTCCAAAAGCGCTTCAAATAAATAAATAAGCGTTTGATAAATTCAAGTGAAAAGCGATTCGACGAGAATTGCTTCATCCAAACGTTGATTTTTTTGAAGTTACTATTTTCTACTTCTAAAATCATTTGCAGGAATCAATTTGAAGTTTTAATGAAATATGTTTTATGGCCTTATATATGCCCCTTTAAACTTTTAAAATACCTATTTTACCCATATTATCTCATGAAACAAAATTCCTGTTGAATGTAGATTTCCTACTCTACACGTACTTCTCACAAATCTAACTTGAAAACGCTTTTTCAATAGGTTTTACCAAAAATCTTTTATTTCTCTAAAACAATTCTTATGAAATGCTTCATAAAAATCAATTTTTAAGAATCGCTCTCCTCCCAAGAAATACGACAACACGCCCTACAAAATATGTCTAAAGGCTTCGTGTTGATACGCTGTGGTGTAACATTCAAGTTTCCAATGCCAACCGCCTAACCCCTCGAGAATCCAAAAGACAAAATTACCCTTACCCATGGTTCAAATAATAAGGGTGTTCGTGTAGTTTTGACCGAAAATCTAGGGCATCATAGTACTCAGATGGCGCCAATTACTAATATATGTTTCTCATTCACGAAATAGATATTTTATTTTTTATTTTGCCAACAAAGGTAATGAAGTTTTGCCTTGGATCCAAGAGACTCTGCAACAATGGCGGAGAAATCGAACGAAATGAGAAAAAGAGGATGTTGTTAACTGAGAATTCACCATTAATTTCCACAAACGCTTGCATGGATGGTAATCTCGATCTTTTGTTCTTCTTCTTCTTCTTTTTTCATCTAATGGTTATTCTCGATTCGTGAATGCCTAAGATCTACAACAACAAAATGCTTTATCTTAAAATCTATAATCTAGTACTTCAATTTGTTTTTTAATAGTGATTTTGGATTCATGAATGCCTAAAATCTGTGATTATTTTATTGAAAAGCGACTTAAAATCTAACTGAGATTGTTCTTATGTTCGTCGTTATTTAATCCTAGATCTGGCATTTGTTGTTATTAGATACCGGATTTGATTCTATAATCTCGTACTTTAATTTCTTTTTTAATAGTGATTTTGGATTCATGAATGCCTAAAATCTGTGATTATTTGATTGAAAGCGACTTAAAATCTAACTGAGATTGTTGTTCTGTTCGTCGTTATTTAAACCTAGATCTGGCATTTGTTGTTATTAGTTACCAGATTTGATTCTATAATCTCGCACTTTAATTTCTTTTCTAATAGTGATTTTCGATTCATGAATGCCTAAAATCTGTGATTATTTGGTTGAAAAGCGACTTAAACTGAGATTGTTGTTCTGGTCGTTGCTATTTAAACCTAGATCTGGCATTTGTTGTTATTAGTTACCAGTTTTGGTCCTTTGATCATTCAACTTCATCACTAATTACGTAAAAACATGAATCCAGTTCTGCCATTCCAATCTGTCAAAGACAGTGTGTTTGTTTCAATTGTATCACTGATCTTAATATCTGCTTTGGATTTTCCATCCATGTGTTTGCATTTGTGTTGAATGAGAAGCTTATGGTCTTCTCATAATCAATTAGATTACTTTGATAATTTGTTGTTTAGTATTTTATCTATTAATGAAATTATATTTGCATATTGAGTGCTAATTTAATGTAATTTGTTTGCATTTTGATTTGTTGATGTAAAACTTGAAAATCTTATGTGGATTACTCCACTTCAACTCTTCAAAATCCGAGAGTAGAATAAAGGCAGTGTAAAGTATCGGCCGATTCTGAATCGGATTGACCGATACAACTCGGCATTGGATCGGGACAAGCCGCGATCCTAAGCCGATCCTTAAATTGTTAAAATTTCTCTGATTCAATCCGAAACTGAGTCGTCCAACGAGTAGGCCAATCCTGAGTCGGATCGGCCAATACAACCCTGCTTTCGCTCGGGACAAACAACAATCCTAAGCCGATCCCTAAATTGTTAAAATTTCTCTGACTCGGTCCTAAATTGTTAGTTCGGTTTTTGGTTTATTCTAACACGAACCAAACCGAAAACTGAATCTAACTAAACTAAATATATGTAAACCGAACCGAACCAAACTAGACTAATATACATATATCTATATATGTATATGTATATGTCTGTGTATATATATATATATGTATATATGTATATATATGTTAGTATGTATGTGTGTATTTAGTACATAAAATAACATTAATTTTATCAAACCGAACTAAAAGACCAAATCTATTTCAGTTTGGTTTTTGGTTTTATACTTGGGTTTTTATTTCGATTTGGTTCGATTTTCTGTTTAGTTCGTTATATTTCGGTTTGGTCACCAAACCAAACCAATGGAATTACACCCCTATCTGTGATTATTGGGAAAAAGCATGTTTATTAATGTCCATCTAAGAAATCAAAGCTTGATTTAGAGTGGGATACTGGCTTTCCTTTCCAAAATCTGTTGAATCAATGGGCAGTCCTTTATGAAATCAATTTTCCTGAGATTGCATTTCAAAATCTCTCAAAGAAACGGTCCAAGTCAACGTTACACTTAACCTCTTTCCATATTCCAAATGTATGGATTTGTGATTTGAGGCTTTATGAACAAGTGCAAAAACATATACTGGAATCTTACAAGTTTATAGGAGCTCTTGAGAAAGAAGGCCTCTGAGCTCAACAAGGAGAGTAATGAATGAAAGTATAGTTCATTGTCTCAACGAATTTTTTCGCAATGGATGCATTTGGCAATTACGCTTCTATCACACATTACAAATAGTTTTATTTAAAGCCATTTTGAGGATATTATGATTTCCACCATACGGTTCATGGCTTCTCAGGACCATTGGATCAGGCCACCAGAGCAGAGTTCTTAGCTTTGATTGCAGGATTGAACATGGTGTAAAGGATCGAGTCGTGATCCCTAATTTATTAAAAAATCTGACTCAGTCAGAAACCGACTCAGATCCGACGATCCATATTCGATTATCCGGCATCCCTCAAAAAGTTTGGCTGATCCCTGATCTGAGTTTAAACACTATGGGACTGAAGGAGGCCACTGCTCAGGGTTTTAGGGAGTTGGGAATTAAGGGAGACTCTTTCTCGTTTTTTCTTGGGTAGAGTTCTCTCATGATTGTACCTGGAAGTTTATTAGCAAGGGGATTTTTTCAGTCATTTGGTGTGTTTTTTAGCAAATGGTTTGAACACCTCGTTCACCCATGTGCCTGGATCCACCAAGGATGGAGCTCGTAGGACTACATTGTTTTCGGGCATTCCCAATAAAGCAAAAGCTGGCATGAATGTCAACTTGAATTGTTTTAATTTATCGTAATATAATACTCGTGAATGGCAATGCCATATTAAATTAATAATTTTTATTTTATTAGTAAATATCATAAGTCGTTGCAAGTATAGTGGTGAGTGTTCCCGCCTGTCACGCGGGTGACCCGGGTTCGATCCCCGGCAACGGCGTTCTCATCAATGCCCTTTTTATTTTTCCATTTTTGTTTAATCATCCAAAGAGAGTTATATTTCAATTAATCTTGATCTTCCAAACTGGTTCACTTGTAACTTTTAGCTATCATTTCCAATCTGTGCATCAAACATAGGGGCTGACTGATTACAAGGGGAGAAAGTCCAAACTGGCAAATATCATGAACCGACGATTACAAAAAAGGGAGAGAGTCCAAATTCAAGAAGTTTATATTCATGAAAATAGGACAAAAAGAAGTAATTTCCATGCCTCGGTGACAGATTTGGTGATGACTGAAAATATGAGGTGGGTTTCTACTTGTACTTGAAGTCAAGTTTCCACAAGATCATTATCAAAATATATATATATATATATATATATACCTAATTAGCGATCCGGATCGAGATCAGCCCAACCCAGTCTGATCCAAGATCCTAAGAATAAAAACCTTGGTTGATATATCCATTTACCAAAAAAAAAAAAAAACCTCTTTGATATATCTATATCTATAGAGAAGAGGAAAAGACTGGTCATACATAAAGAGAGAGAGTACAAACGTATTATGATTGTGAGAAAGTGTGTAGGATTAATTATCTTAATAAAGACACTCTGTTAAACCATTAATAAATTTAATAAGATTTGATAAAGTGTGTAGGTCTCACATAAATTATATCAATACTTAAAATAACATTTTAAAAAAAATAAGAGTTCAGTTGTACTGTTATGTTAATTATATAAATTATTAGGGGTACATTTGTCCAGAAAATGGAGTTTAAAAATTAAAAGATTTGTTTTTACTAAAATTTTCAAGTAAAAGACAATAAAATCATTGTTTAATATTATATTACTCAAATAATTACTATTTAATTTAAAAATTATTGTAGTCATAAAGGATAGTATAGTAAAAGAGCATCTAATAAAAATGTGTTAACTCAAAACCTCCAAAAATTGGTTCGACTTTTATAAGTAGTATGATATGATTATACAAGTACTTATTGCATTTTATAGCTTATATAAGCACTTTTTTAAAATTAGATAGTGTTTGGTAGTGTTTATGGGTAAGTGTTTACCCTTAAGCACTAGAGGAAGGCTGCCCATAAGGAGAAGCTGCTCTCCCAAGCTATCATGCCTTAAGCTATTTCACAACGTTAGTAATATTTTTAAAATACCTATTTTAACCCTAAACTTTTATAAGCACTTAAATAAATGTTACTTCTAAACTTTAAAAATATTTTATAATACCTATTTTACTCCTAAACTTTCATAAGCACTTAAATAAATGTATTTACCAAATGTTATTTTCTTCAAATAAGCAGTCTATTGTTGTTGTGGATAAGTGCTCCCATTGAGCAACTTATCCAATGAGTGCTTATCCATAAGCACAAGCTGGGCCAAACGCAGCCTAAGAATATTTTCTTTTTCATAGAAAAAAGTTTACTATATTATAATTCCAAGCTTTCCAACATAACAATGTGTTTAAACTGCTCAAATAAAAAATAAAACAAATGAGAAAAATGAACGACACGATAAAGGATCGATATCGTCTGAAGCGAGATGGTCGAAACAGGTGCTAAAATATGCGTACACACATGCCAAATGTTCATTGACGTGTACAAATTCAAGCCACCCATCCTGACTTTAAAAGGTCTGATGTTGTCGAGATAGTTTGCGTGCCAGTTCCTTTGCAACCCTAATTAAATAAATTTAAAAAAAAAAAGAAAAAAAAAAGAGAGAGAGATTATTATTGAACTTTTATAAAAAAATACATATATAGAAAAAAAAAATTCATATATATTTTTTAAGTGATTGATGCAGTTAAACATGAACTCAAATATCCTTTGCAGCATTTTGGGCAACAATTCTCAAAGCAAAATGTGTAATTGTTCAATATGATGTTATTAGAGGGTTACATACTAATTACTAACACGAGAGTTGTTCATAATGTGAAAACCCATTTTATAGCTTGAAATGTTGAGGTAAACTTTCCCAACCGTATTTAACCGAAATGACAACTTTAGACAAACTACTGTTACATAATACCGAATAAAGAGGCAGCTCCGATATTTCGTTCTACCGAAACGATTGTTTCGGCCGAAAACTAGCAAGGTTTAAGAGGCGTTCCACAAAGACAGTCGTTGTAAGCAAAAGATGAAGCTTCGAGATGATCAAAAGGCGAACCCGTCGGGATCTTGCCACACAGGTGGTTGTGACTCAAATCCAGGTGACCGATATATGACGCCGACGATACCGATTTTGGTATCGGACCTCTCAACCTATTGTACGACAGATCAAGCACCATGAAATATGATCTCGGCCCGAAATCCGGTATGTAACCTTCGATCCCGTTTCGGCTCAGGTTCAATATACTTAGTCCCGAACTTGCTATCAGAGTCGCCGGAATCACGCCTGAGATAAGGTTACCGTCGAGATTTAGCGTCGAGAGCACAGGCATTCTACCGATCGCGTTCGGAATCGAGCCGGAGATCCGGTTCAAGGAAAGGTCCA
>JAUPMG010167105.1:0-10675 GCA_031762675.1 Pachysandra terminalis | reverse complement strand
GAAGAATGTAATCGAGAAACCTCACAATGATCATCTACCTTTAATAGAAGCAAGCAGGTCCGTTAGAGATTCCATTTATTTTTCATTGCACTTGTAGTGTTTCCGACAACTTGCACTAGAATAGTGATTGATTTTAACATTTCCACTGCCAACTCATTAGATGGAAAATTTGCTGATTGTTTTAAACTTGGTAGTTTGGGTTTCCAGATTCCTAGTTTGTCCCGATTGATGGGTGAGACTTAAGATTCAATCAACAGACATTGAGGAATCAATCAATCCGTGCTGATGCTTTATCCAAACTTGTTGACATCGGCAACATGAATCCTCAAACCTTTTAAAAAACATGTCCTCGACTTATGTACCTTTAAATCATTATGGACTCCATCCAGATCTTTCGTGGTCTTCTCACTCTTTTGAATCCTTCAACCATCATCTCTGACATACTCACAGGCACCTCCATTGGTCTCCATTCATGATTCAACATGCCTAGGCCATCTCAGCCAATTTTCTTATATTTTATCTTCTACTAGTACTGCTCCTAGACTCTCTTGGATATGTCATCTCTTATCTTTATTAACTATTTCACACGTCCATCTCAACTGACATTTTGTACCCTGATTTTGTAAATGATCGGGGTGCCCCTTGGTGTGTGTAAGTAGCTTCTGTCAGGCTACACATTGTCACGGCCAATTCTTTCAAATGTCCCGTGTGGCACTCGTATGCCCATGAGTCAGCCTGTAGAGTGCAAAACATACCCATTTTATACCCTTTGTGTACATAAGCCATAGCCTTTTGTTTCAATAAGCCAATACAATTATTACTTTTACTGATAAAAGAAAAAGTAAAATCATCCTTACCTATACTTTGATTATCCTATAAATATTTTAGTACTTTGTTTCTCACATAATGCTCCATATATCATAGCTTTTTTACTTCTTAGTTGCTCACATAATACTCTGCATTTCATAGCTGCTCTAACAAAGTCTTACAAAACCTACCTATCTGCTTGAGTGAAATTTATCAATCAAATGGATATATATTAATTTAAAGTACCTGAATCCATTTGTTGGCCTGATCTAAGGTTAGGTTCATCAGTAAAGCTTTAAGAGAGTGAATCTCATTTTCTTTACGCACAACTGAACTCGTCGTCCATTTCCGCTCAGGCTAGTAGTTGTTTGGCAGAAGTGTGCCTAATTCCAAAAGAAAGAGTTCGAAAAGAAATGGTTTGTACAATCCCTTATATGGGTGGAATATTTCCTGGTTGCTAACCGGGGGCATTTTTAATTTGAAATGTGTCATGGTGTGGTTCACCGTGAATTCACAACTTAAAGCAGTCAAATGACCATGTCTAATCATTGGCATTCTTTTGTCAGTAAAACCAGTGTACAGTAGGGGCAAGATAAGTCAAAAGAAATTGGATTCTTTCCTTCATGCAAGGTTTAAATTTCGATATCGCCAGGCATTTTGTCAGATTTTTTCTGGCGAAATTCGCCGGGTTGGAGATATTTTGGGGAAATATTTCGCTATATTTTGCCAAAGTTTCGCTATGTTTCACCGAAATTTTGACAAAATGGGGGAATTCTGGGAATTCCCCCTACATTTCGTTTGGCCGGCATGCTGGCGAAATTTAAAACCATGCTTTCATGTGAGAGTGAACATACCTTTGAGATCTTATTTGGAAACCGCTAAATGATGCTAAGCATCATGAATATTCCACCGCACCACTATGTTATGGATCTGTAATGCGAATTATGCCTCTCTAATCATAATGTCTTAAACTGAATTCTTTAATGCGAATTATGCCTTTTGACGTATTATCTGGAAACCAGAATAAAAAGGTATAGCAACCCTCATATGATCGTTACATTTGGTGATTTGGTCGATAAATGTTTCAACATTTGTTGCAAGAAATGTTTTTTCTTTTTACAAATATAATTGTAATTAGCTTATTTCTCAGTTAATCTGTTGTAATTCTGGTTCAGCTTGCTATTAGTCTTTCTGTCTTTTTAGGGTATATAAACTGTGTTTTGCTTGGCGGTGAAATGACTGCAGGTTATGTAACTGGGACATCATTTCACATGTACAGCAAGTCATTTGCTTTGCCTTCCATGATAGTAGGTTGCTCATGGAAACATGTCAAGAAGCAAAGAACCTCAGTAAGATTGTGACCCTCTTCTACTTGGATTGATACAGAAACAGTTGCTTCTTTGTTTTCTTCTTACATTGGGAGGTAGTAGGGGGGTTCCCATTTGAACCTCTTTCATTCGTTGAAAGCATGAAGATGGATGTTTATTATTGATTTATTTTGGGAAAAAAATGAAATGAATATATAGTGAAAAAAAAATACTTAATATTTAATACCTGGTATACTTGATCCATCAATAGAGATAATCTGCTTATATGATCATATTTTCTTCTCATTTTTTTGGGAAAGTTATACTTTGACCCCCTGAGGTTTCTCATAATTGCAGTTAGATCCTGAGGTTTTTGAAATTATAATGACACCCTTTTTTGTAAACCTCAAGGGGGTCGGTCAACTAATGACATTGAGTCATTGTATGCTATACCCCCCTTATAAGCCATTCTTCTTCAATCATTTGTTGTGTTTTTCTTTTTTTCTTCTTTGGCCAATGATTCAAGTGTGATGTTGGAGCATGATGGCTCGTTAGTCGAGAGATTCTCTTGAGGTTTCTGATAAAGGGTGTTATTGTAGTTTCAAAAACCTCAAGGGGTCTATGTATAGGCACCTCCAACTATCTTAATCACATTATGCCCAGCATTGATCCAACCTATAAATAGTGTTTACATCATGCTGAAACCCATAAACATCTATTTTTTCATTGTCCTTTTGGACGAGTTATAAATGGTTTAAGTTCAACATTAGTGCTGATTGGTTTGTAGCCACTTTTCTCTTCCGCAGATCGAGATCAAGCAAATAATAATTAATACAGTAACAACGAAGATCAAACAATGCGTGCACGCGCACACACACACACACACATATATATGTCGTTTGACAAATCCTACGTTTATGAGAGAGAAGTTTTCATTATTTCAAAAACAAATTAAGGTTACAACGTTAATACTCCTACCTGATATAAAGAGTAAATTCCCAATATATTTTTATTGTACCACGGGGGCCCTCAGGTCCCTTCCCCATGGATCTAGAGACAAGTGAATATAAGCTACCCACTATCTCTAACACTTCCATACAAACTCTCATGATAGAATTTGGACAAAGAAAGGAGTAAATATTTCATGGAGTTTATGGCTGTCTTTGAATCAAGTTCTCTTTGAAAACACGACGGCTTCATTTTCACATCTTGAAGCTTTGATACATGCTTTCAATAGAGACTCATATTACTTGTATAAAGTGTCGTAGCCATCCAAAATAAAAACCATTACTTACTGTTTAGGTTGAACCAGGACACCTCAGACTGACCTAGCTCAATAGATTGTTAACCTGCACGTGCTGAAAGCATGAGAGTTTAAAAAGGGTTCTGGGTCCAATACAAAGACACGAGCCTAGAAGAATCAGCTCAAGCCCAATTTGCTTCCATCACTAGAACGTGGGAACATGCCTCCAAAGAGGAGTGGGGTAGATGTCAACAAATGAGAAGCAGTAACCGCTGAACGGTTACCATAATGGGCTATAAAAGAGAGACCGGCCAAAACGAGAAAAGTCTCCACAGCATCCACAACAAATCGATCAAAGAGTACCATAGCTTCTTAACTTAGATTATCATAGTCTAGCTTACTTTATGATCCTTAGCGATCACCAGTTAATTATTAGCTCTTACAGAGATCCTACTACACCTACTTCTCGCCTTGGACTGAGTTTCTCGCAGAAAATCCATCCAGCCAGTAAAGAAAGAATCCTAGTTGGAGATTCATGGAAACTCTCCTGTTAGTCCCTTACATGCTAACTTTTGTAACGTGAAATAGTTTAGTCACGTCCCGCGATCAGAGCCTAAGGAACAACCAGAGGTTTTGTATTTTCTTTGTTACTGTTACTTCGTCTTTTCAAATTAGGAAGTTTATCTTTCTAAGTTGTGTATTGACCCACTGTTCTGCTTGTTCTAATATAAAGAGTGACATTGATCGCGTAAAATAAGATTCTCTGGATCAGCCATTCGTCCTTCAAGATCGTGAACCATACAATCGTCTGACTTACAATCGGTCATATATAGACCGATTTATCTTAACAATCAAATTACGCAGTTTGACTCATAACCTGTTTTTCAGGTGAACTTGCAAAGTTCTGGTACGCTCGTGCACGCTTCGGCCCCACAACCGAGAGCGAGAACCACCAACCGACCGGAAAGCGAGTCGGAGTTGGTACCAATTTTGGACCAACATCTTTTTTGACACGCCCGGTGGGATGCATCTAGTGAAGCTAAATGGCACCCGAGACTAGGATGGGTGGTTGGTCTAATGATGACCGTGAAGGAGTACTCCCCACAGTGGATGTTTCCCAAGAGGAGACGCTTGACAGTAACACAGTGTCGGCCAAAATACAAGGCCAGACCATCCCAGCACTGAGGTAGGGTCACCATCCTCTTTGTTCAATGATAGAGTGTTGGCAGCTCTACAAAATTTAAATAAGAACATACTAAGATTGGGTGTAGATTTAGGACGCACTCACATAGTCATAGCGGAAGGATTTAGCAGAATTCCTTATGAAATAGAGTCAGTGATGAGACAGGATAATAATTCGGCCGGGGATAACGAAACTTCGACCAGAAGGGGTATGAATGGGAATGGAATTTTCAATCCCATTGAGAGTACCTGCCGTTCAGAGATGCTATCAGAGTAGGAAAGTTAGCCAAGTTATCCTGCCTAGTTTAGATAAAGCACCCCTTATCGCCCCACGGCATCTGGTTAGGACACACAGCGTATACTAGGATAGGTCTACTTTCGTCCAAAGCCCGTTGGCTTCATCATTGACCCCTTCTTTTTTAAGGTTTATAGTTGCACCCTGTGGGACTCAAAAAAGGGAAGGGGCTTGATGAAGGCACAAAAGCAGGGTGGTCGTAGATCAGGAGGCTATTAGCTTTCCCTCCACAGAACTTTCTCGATTCCAATGCAACTTATCCTTTTGGAGCTGACGCAACAAACTACGCGAGCCTCCCGACGAAGCCAACGGAAATCCTATCCGAATACAAAAAATAAAAGGCAGTTTCATTATGGTGGTATACCAACCGCCTGTTCTGGAACTTCCAGTTCCTTGAAGCTCTGTCAAAGAAGCATTCTATTCCGAAAGTGCAGATTCGAGAACAGCGGATGACAGAACTGCGGATTCAATATCAATAGCTGTGTCGTGGTTGGGCCACACAAATCAACTAAACAGCGTGGCATGCATATAGCAAGACGGATAACAACGGAACAAGGACATTGCATTCAGTAGTATTCTTATGAATCTATCCAATAGACAAGTGAAAGAAATGGATTCCCGGGTATAAGGAATAAAGAGGGTTAGGATCACGAGATTTGAGGGAAAAAGCAGAGGATAGATAATATCTTACCTGTAGGATTGACCATGAACTTGCTTACCTCACTTGCGGTTCTCTAAGGTCTTCCAAAAGGCTTCTTGAAGGTTAGATGAATGTACTGCCTACTAGGCCCACCCCACCAAGGCCAGTAAGACCGCTTAACGACTGAAATGAGCCACTAGGCTACATCGGCCAGGCACGAACTAACCATGGCCAGCCGAATATTGAGATTCAGGCACCAGGGCCTCCCAAAGGAATAGAAAGAGGTCAGGTATATAACTGGGTCCAAGAAGTCGTGGTTAACATGCCGCCCAGACGGTTGTCCCGACCGTCATACCGTAAGCCATATCCTGATTGGGTGGACATTAGATATGAGTTTTCTAGAGGATACAGAATCCCTGATTTTCCTTATTCTCAGGAGAAGATGGCCAGTCGACCATCGAACATGTAGACCGATTTACGGTACAATGCGGTGAGCTGTCGCTAAGTGATTATCATAAGTTAAGGCTGTTCGGGAATTCCCTAACCAGCCAAGCATTTACATGGTATATAACCATGCCACCCAACTCAATCCAACATAGGGCGGAAATGGAAGAAAAGTTCCATTCCGAGTTTTACAGAATTAAACCCGAAGTATCAATGACCGATTTGGCCAGATTAAGACAACTGCTGGACGAAATGGCAGATAGATACATAGGAAGGTTTAAAAAAGTGAGAAATAGGTGTGGAATAGTTCTCCCAGAGCCATGAAACTAGCCCAGAACGGTCTAGCTATAGAACTTCGAAAGAAGTTCGACGGGATGGAATTCGAGGATCTTTTCGAATTGTCAACTAGGATAGCCAAATATGAACGAATCTTGGAAGAAGAGAATCAGCGGAAAATGACCACCATTGGAACTTACTTCCAGGACCCCAACTATGAGTTGGCGTTGGCCGAAGTGATATCCAGCAAGCCATTTACATGTGCGGCGTTAAAAAAGAAAATCACCAGTACACAAATAGAAGGAAAGAAGAACTTCCCCGTAAAAGGGAGGAAATTTTCCTTTGACATATCAAAGGCTGATGAAATTTTTGACCACCTCTTAAGAGGTAAGTTCATTAGGTTACCAGAGGGGCACAAAGTTTCCTCGGCCGTTGACATGAAAAAAGGGGAACACTTAAGTGGCAAGGGTCACGAACCCATTCAATTGCTAATTGTTCTGTTTTTCGTGCTATGGTACAGGACAATTTCAACCGCTGGTTACTCCAGAGCCCTGATAAGGGCAAGGAGGTGATGGAGATAGATACCGATCCTTTCTCAGCAACCTTCCCGGTTAACATGATTAGATCCAGGCTCAGAAACCCCAGGCTTAAAGTGGATCTGAACCCTACAGGAGTTGTGTCCCTCACAGGACCCAAGGGTAAAAGGGCCGCGCCAACAGGACGACATGGCCACCACATAAGCGACCGATTGGTGTATCTTCCTGACTAGTCAAATGTTCAAGACAGAGTGTACCAGAGTCACAACATATGTGATAGATGTTGTGAAGACATGGAACAACAGAACAGACGTAGGAGGAATAACTATTGCCAGCCGTGGCAACAGTCGCCCTGGCAGTACAGGCACAACTATTACCATGGATCGCCCGAGAGGTGGTACCCAAGAAGAGACGAATGTACTTACAACTCCCGGCCAAGAATGGTTAAGCCCCCATGGGGGCAGAGTTGACAGATGGACTAGGGTCGTCCACCTTAAATTTGATCGACCGATATACAAAATGACACGAATACAGAAACGACGTTGGCAAAAGGAGCAGGCGTTTCTCCGGGAGATATCGGTTGAACAGAAGGAGCAAATAGGGATGGTGGTAGCCAGAGGACCTAGAATGAAAAATGAGCCACAAATGGTGGTTCCAGAAAATTCAATAGCCTGCAAGACAAGACAGACGAGTCTCCAGAGCTTGCTTTGATGGAAGAAGACGACAATTTATTATTGGAACAGCTTTTACGACAACTCCAGAGTGCTGCTGCTTCAGAACATTTGTCGTTGATGACTGACAGTCTCCAGGAAGAGAAAGTCCCAGAGGAAGAAGTCACTATTGAAGAAAGTCAAGCCATCCAGTTTGGATCACTCCCTCCCGTCACCATGGACTGCAACATGGTATTCATGTTGCCAATGTGTTTTCAGGAAAAAGAAGAAGGTGAGAAGCCAGAGGGTGAGCATGAGCAGGATGGAGAGGCTACAGTGGCTACGCTTGCTAGTACTGAAGAACACCAAAGTACGGCAACCCTGCTCGACATAAAAAGAGAAGGCTATAAGCCTAGAGTCGACTGCGATGGCCAGGCCAATCAGGTGACTTTTGAAAATCCGTCATTAAGGATGGCTCAACACTTATGGCCGTTGTATATTAATGTACACATGGACAGGATCCCTATCACTAGAGTCCTATTTGACAATGGGGTAGCCGTAAACATATTACCCAACAGGGTAATGAAAAAGGTAGGGAAAACCATGAATGATTTGATTCCGACCGAGATAACTGTCACTAACTTTGCAGGGGGCACCTCGACTACCCAAGGAGTGTTGCCTATAGAGTTAGAAATCGGGCGAAAGAAAGGACTAGCCGCTTTCTTCGTAGTAGAATCAACTTCAAGTTACAATGCCCTGTTGGGACGTGATTGGATCCATTCTAATTTTTGCATACTATCATCCCTCCACCAGTTCCTCATCTTTTGGAATGAAAACAAGGTGAAAACCATCAAGGCCGACGGGCGGCCATTCCTAGCAGATTCCAATTCGGCTGAAGCCTTGTTATATGAAGGGGAGATAGGGCCAGTAAGATTCACAATGAGTGAAAGACACGGCCGACCCACAGGAATTTTGGTGACGGTCGACCAAGACCTTAATTAGACTGAACCAGGACTGACGACGATAATCCCCTATCGATCAAGCTAGGATTACAAGATAGAAGAAATACCATGATTAGTGAAGAAACCAAGAAAGAAAGGTCAACCATAATTAGGGCAACCATGTTACGGCTAAAAACCTACATGGCAGAAAGGCAGCTAGAAGAAGAGGTTTCGGTTGCATCAACCGAATGTGTAGCCGATGATGACCTAGATGAGGAAGGATTATCTATGCAGGATATGGAAGCGGCCCCTGGAAAAATGGATGATGTGAAGGCCGAAGTACAAGACCCTCTGACGGAAGTAGAATTAGGAAGTGAAACCGACCACCAGCCGGTTTATGTAAGCAGCTCCTCAGCAATCTCCTTTTGCGCAAAAACAATTGTTCGTTGGATACCTTTGGTTGTTGCTACAACATCAAGGAATCCGATTTTTTCCTCATCTAGCCGTTTCTGCTCCAGCGATATCTCTTCCAAATGGGCGTGGGCCTGAGCCATTGACTTCTTGGTGGCTTCCAATTCTTCTGTCTTCCCTCCAAAGGAGCTCCTCAAAGTTGAGATTTCATTGATCCTCTCAGACAGGTCATTCAAAAATGAGATAGCTTCAACCTCTTGACTCCGAGCTAAGCGGAAGCTCAGCACCCAGGTCAGCACTTCTGCCAAAGCCGAGAGAAGAGAGGAATCAACCAGACTAGACAACCGAAGAATATGCAAGCAACCATTGAACATGGATAGCATCTGGTCAGTACTAAACTCAGATAAACTTAAGGCGAAAAGCCTCTGAAGATTTGACTTGGCTTGGTCCAAGGCCGAAGATATCGCCGATTCAGTAGCTGGAGAAGTGAGTGGCAGGGAGGTCGAAGCTGCCAGAAAATCATCAACCGACTTAAGATAATCATCAAAATCCACCGGAAGAGCAGGAAAGCTTTTATCTGGACTCTTGGCAGGAGAGGAATCGACCAGAGGCTCAAAAGAAGAGGGTGGCAACAATCCAGTGCTACCATTATCATCTAAAATCTCTCCAGCAACCGTTTGGGTCTTTTCGGAAGAGTCGCTCGGCTCCCCCACTTCATCCCCTCCAAAATCTTCTCCACAGGGCAAAGGTGACCTCCCTGCCCGCTATTTCGACCGTTTGACCGAGCAAGCAACGACAGGCGTTTCTGACTTCCTTTTCTCGACAAGGGTCCCTACGATCACATCCTCTTCCAGCAGGTCAATTAAGGAGCCAAGTTCCTTAGTCTGAAAAATTTTCTCATTATGACGGGCAGACTGCCGTGTCGGCCTGGGCTTTGATTTGGACTTCTGCTTTTTCTGGCCCTAAGGAAGAGAGGATGAGTGGTTTCTCCTGCCGGTTCTTTTTCAACCAGTTTTTCCTCCGCAATTAAAGGCAAAGCTTTGGCTGCAAATAATAGGGAAGAATAAGATACAATGGCAGAAGTAAAAATTCATTAAAAGGCAAGATAAAGAGAAGCTGGAATACCGATGGCAGTCTTCGCCGGCAGCGTTGCTAAAGCTACACTACCAACTTAGGAACCAGCTGCAAATAAACCACTAAAGCTAACTGGGTCTGGCCGATCAACATAAAGATAAAGGGGCTCGGCAAGCCCAAGAGACGACTTGGGAATCGGTGGGGGACTAGGTAGTGGCGAAAAATAATGAGCCATATCAGACTCAAAGACTCCAGAGGAGTGTGATCCGGCCGAAATCCAGGACTTCAAGCATTGCTCGTCATGAGCAGCTGTTTTCTCGGCCAATGCATTGGCCATCTTTTCTTTAAGGGTTTTTGGGGAGTCCAGAGGGTTCCATTTAAGCCCGTAATAATTCTCGGAAATGATGATAGATTTCATAGAGGAATAATTACCAGACTTAACCTTTTGTGATTGGTCAGAAGAAGCTTTGACAGAGGCTTTGCCCTTCTTCTTGGGTCTTGTTTTCTTGGCGTACTGAGGAAGCTCGGTTGTAACAGAAGGAGCCAGCTCGGCCGGCTCGCCCAAGCGAGAAATGTATGTAGGCAAACGAGCACCAAAGGATGAACGAAAGTAACCAATCCACCAACTACGACAAGCTGGGGATGGCTGTTAGGACAATGAAGTATGGAAAATTTAGCAGCCAAACTTTTGAAAAGCTGATTGAGCCAATGAATGTCATGTGTTTGAGAAATTACAGTCCTAAGGTACGGAGGATGGTTAAAAGAAACAAGAGCAGGAGCTGGGATAACCTGGGCAAACCCAAATTGCCGAGATAATAAGTCGGGGAGATAAATCTCTGCCTCACACTTTTGGTTTCGGTCGAGGGTCC
>JAUPMG010167094.1:0-10676 GCA_031762675.1 Pachysandra terminalis | reverse complement strand
CGGTCTAGCAATAGATCCCGAAGGTCATACCTCGTGATCCGTGCCTTTCCACCTTGGGATATGAGTCACCGGGATCCAAGGCGTGACAAAAGCTTTCCCCTTAGGAGGGACCTTAGCTCCCCAAAGCAAGGATGGGCGAAAAGGAGGAGACAAATGACTCGTATCCATCAAGGATTTACAGAATGATATAGTAGAAAAAATCCCATTAGACTTGAGACACCAAACCCTAGAATCATGAAGATTATCAGAAAGAACAACATTCCCAAGGAACTCAAGCATCAAGGCAAAGCTCTTTAAATTCCGCCCCAATTGGATCTCTGCGAAATAGAAGATTCCAAGAAAGCCCAGAGGTGGACCAACTAATGGTATCAGATACGAGAGAATTCTTTTGAGTGCAAATAGAAAAAATCCTAGGAAAACGGGTGGCTAGGGGAGAATCCTTGGACCAGGGGCCATGCCAAAAACAAACTGAATTACCCGACCCCACTGAGAATCTCACAGCCCTACTAAAGGTGTAGAACATATCAGAGATGACTCGCCACAGACTTGTCGACCTGATTTTAGCATTCTGATTGATATCCCACCCGTTGTTGTTCACTCCATACTTGCTAGCAATGATGGATCTCCAGAGAGCCTCTTTTTCAACACTAAACCTCCATAGCCACTTTCCAAGCAAAGCACGGTTTATGATTTGTATGTTCCCCAGATTGAGACCCCCTCCTCCCTACTTTTGCACACAATCACCCAATTGACCAGATTATCTTTCTTCTTCTCACCCCCATTCCGTAAAAAATCCCTCTGAAGCTTTCAATCTTTTTACTAACCGAGACCGACATCCTAAAAGCCGACATGTAATACGTAGGGATACTCCCTAAAGACACCTAGATCAAAGTGATACGACTCCCTAAAGACAAATAATTCCTTTTTCCAGGTAGCCAACCTCTGTTCCATTTTGTCTATGACCGGGTTCCAAAACTGAGTCCCCCTATGCTTCCCGTTTACAGAGAGTCCCAAATACTTCATAGGCTACTCCACCTTTCTGCATCCCAAGAACCTAACCCCCACCTGGAGGACCTCGTCATCCACAAGAATGCCAAAGAGACTGCTTTTATCCATATTGACTTTCAGACCAGAAATCATCTCAAAGATTCTGAGGGTACACATAGTCCAAAAAAGATTCTCTCTCGAAGCTTTCAAGAATAGCAAGGTATTGTCTGCAAATTGCAGATGTGATACCTTAACTTTATTCGACCCAACCTTAAATCCACGAATCTTGCCAGTATCCCCAGCACTGTTTAGAAGACAACTCAAAACATCACTAACCAAGGTGAAAAGAAATGGTGACAAGGGATCCCACTGTCTAAGCCCCCTAGATGACAGGAACAAACCAGAAATCCCGCTATTAAGGCAAACAGAGAACTGCACATAACTAACACACCATTTCACCCATTTACACCACTTATTTGAAAATCCTTTCCATTTAAGCACATTCTCCAGAAAGCCCCCCTCTACCCTATCATATGCTTTCTCCAAATCCAACTTGAAGACCAATCCAGGAGTCTTTAATCTAGAATATTCCTCAACACATTAGTTAGCAATTAAGATGATGTCCAATATTTGTCTACCATGGATGAAAGCACTTTGATTCTAAGACACTACTTGGTCAATCATCAATATCAGCCTATTAGCGAGGACTTTAGAGACAATCTTACACACACTAGTAACTAGACTAATGGGCCTGAAATCTTTCACCCTCAATGCACCTTTGATTTTAGGAATGAGGACAAGAAAGGTGGCATTGTTAGCTTTATTGATGATATCGCTGGCATAGAATTCTTTAACTACTTTCATAAGGTCCTCTTTAATGAACTCCCAACAATCTTGGAAGAAAGCCATATAAAATCCGTCGGGGCTCACAGCCTTATTTCTATCGATGTCCCAAATTGCTTTCTTCACTTCCTCTTCCTCAAATTCTTTGTCCATGTCCTCAACTACTCTCGCTTCTAATCTAGGGCCCACCAAATTAACTTCAAACTTGAATTTCTGTTTCAGATTTATAAAGGGTATGAAAATAATCCACAATCTCTTTTTCAATCTCCTTATGGTCCTCAATCACAGTGCCCTCCCTCTCTAGCATCACTATACTATTATTTTTTTTCTTTTCTAAAGTTGGTCATTTTATGAAAAAACTTAGTGTTCCCATTTCCATCCTTTAGCCAAAGCATTTTAGATTTTGTCTCCAACTCACCTTTTCCTTTTTCAAAATATCTTCTAATTCATTTTTCCACTTTCTCCTTCATTCCCTCTCTTCTAACTCCAATACTCTATCTTCCTCAATACTATCAAGAATCTGGATCTCTAGCAAAGCTTTTTTCTTTCTTTCTGCGATCCATCCAAACACTTTTTTGTTCCACACTTTAATCTTTTCCTTCATCCCTCTAAGATACCTCATGAATTTAAACCCTTCCCAACCACTTTCCTCAGCTTTCTCTTCGCAAAATATTGGATGACCGCAAGGCTTATTTGGGCCATAGACCCCTACCGAAACCCACTCAAACCCATCACTTTCACTCTGGAACTTAACAGCCAGGAAATACTTCCCTCTCCAACTCTCAAGTTTTTCACACAATCTTTATCCCAAACCATACAAATCCCACCAGATCTACCGATATTTGGAAGCCAATCCCAATCCTTATTTCTAACGGCTCCCATCTGCCTAATACTCCTAGAAATAACTTCTTTCTTGGTTTCCTGCAAAACTATGATATCAGTTCCAGTTCTTCTCCATACTTCTTTGATCGCTCTCTTCTTAACCCCACTCCCCAGACCTTTCACATTCCAACTGATGATCTTCATAGATGACCTTGGTCCATCGCTCCTACAGACTATTCCCTACTTCTCTCTCTGATACTTGATGCTCGATTGAGATTCTCTTGCCTCCTCACTCCTGCTCCCACTCTCATAACCTGACCTTCCGCCCTCAATTCTTCTCCTAAACTCATTCACCGCTACCGAAAGAGGGATATGTTCCCCATTTTTATTCCTAGCTTCAATATGAAGTTCGGAAGCTAACTCTAAAATCCCATCCCATTATGAAATGCTCTCTAATTGGCATTCCTCATTAACTGACTCTCTCGCCCCTTCATCCCCCACCATCCCATTCTGAGTTACATGCTCTTCATTCCCCAAGACCTCAAACCTGGAAAGTGGCTCTGGAGTAGTGAACATATTGAGATCTCTTATCGGTCCATCACTCCTGCAACATACAATAGAACCCACAGGAAGATATTTTTTTTTTGATCGGTAAGAGTATCTATTATATATAAGTATTAATGGTAATTACTGTACATAGTGTGTGTGTGTGTATATACATCAAACCCCCAACAGCCTAGCCTTGCTCTAAGACATAGGATCCCAATACATACCCCAATTACAATCAAATTCAGATTGATTGATCCCCACAAATACGGAGTATGAAGCTGACCAAAAAAACAGCAGTGAGATGGTACTATCAATAAGCTTATGAACATCCTTCTCCAACCCTTTGAATATTCTCTGATTTCTCTCACACCAGATGGTCCAAGAAATAGCTGCCGGGCACAAGTTCCACAAAATGTGGCTTCTTCTCCTACGTCTCCTTATGTACCTCCATCCCCAACTGGTTAAAGTTGCTTTGAATTGGTAGCATCACCCATTCAATACAAAACATCCTATATGCATAGATTCCCAGATCTTTTTGGTCACCTCACAATGAAGAAGAAGATGTGAAACTGTTTCCTCCTCCTTTTTACGAAGACAACATCTTGAAGCCATTGACCACCCTCTCCTCTTAAGGTTGTCACATGTAAGAATTCTATTATGAACTGCGGTCCATAGGAAAAAAGAACCTTTAGACGGGATTCTGGCAAACCAAATCAGCTTCCATGGACCACCCACTTTTTCCTCCTCAGTTAAGGCTATATACATGGATTTAACTGAGAAAGACCCTTCCTGTCCCCATTTCCATGCTCTAGTATCTAAACCTTCACTAACCTTTGTCTTGATGACAACCTCCAACAGATTAGCTACCTCTTCCACTTCACAGTCCAAAACATTCCTTCTTAACTTAAGGTTCCACTCCCACTCCCCACTTCCTAATTTTAAATGATCCTTAACTCAATCATCCAGATTTAATGCCAAGGCTGCCACCCCCGGGAAACCTACTAACAAAGGTTCTTCACCACACCAAACATCTTTCCAGAACTTCACTTTGTCCCCTCTTCCAATTTTAAACCTCACCCCTTTGGAAAACACTTCCGAAACTGAGCAAATGGCTTTCCAAAGACCCACCCCATAGGGGGTCTTACAAACTTTGGTCTTCCAACCTCCTTCTTCCACTCCGTATTTTTCCTTTACTACCTCTCTCCATAAAGAGCCTTCCTCATTCCTGAATCTCCACAACCACTTGCCAAAAGAGCCATATTGAATTTCGTAAGATTCTTTAAGCCCAAACCCCCATTCTCTCTCCTCAAGCAAACTTGAGACCATTTCACTAAGTGATATTTTTGATGTTCCTTATATCCTTTCCATTAGAAATCTCTTTGAAGCTTTTCTAATCTCCTTGCTACTGACGTAGGAATCTTCAAAATTGACATAAAGTAAGTTGGTAAGCTTGCTAAGGAGCACTTAACTAGCGTTAGCCTCCCCCCATTAGACAAGTACCTAGTCTTCCAAGAAGCCAACTTCTTTTCCGATCTTTCAATTACCTTATTCCACACGGTCCTCGTCTTGTAGGATGCCCCCAAGGGTAAACCCAGATAATAAGTTGAAAAAGTTCCAATCTTGCAACCCAACCACTTCACTAAGTTATTCAGATTTCCGGTGTCTCCGACTCCAAGTAACTCAGATTTCGCCAAGTTAATATGCAGTCCCGATATTGCTTCGAAACACAGCAATAGACATTTCAAGGTCTTCAAATCAGATTGCTTCTTCCTGCAGAAAATCAGTGTATCATCGGCGAATTGTAAGTGTGTTATACTCGAGTTCAAATCCTTCACCTTAATACATTGGATCAACCCCTCATCTTCAGCCCTCTTGATCATTTTGCCCAAACAATCTGCTATCAAAATGAACAAGAAGGGGGAGAGCAGATCTCCTTGTCTAAGATCTTTGTGAGACTTGAAAAAGCCCACTGAAGATCCGTTCCCCAAAACTGAAATGGATACCGTTGAAATACAGCTACTGATCCAACTAATCCACTTCATATCAAAACCCATTCTTCTCATGACATAATATAAAAATTCCCAATTCATGTTATCGTACGGCTTTTCCATATCCACCTTACAAACAAGTGCATTCTTCTTAGCCTTTAAAACTGAGTCTATGTACTCATTGGCTATTAACACTCCATCCAAAATCTGTCTGCCACCCACAAACGCACTTTGAGTGTTGAAAACAACCTTGCCCACTACCAACTTTAATCTATTCGTAAGTACCTTGGCAATAATTTTATAAAGACTTCCCACCAAGCTGATTGGGCGGAAGTCTCTAATATCCGAAGCGCCTTCCTTCTTAGGTATAAGAACAAAAAAAGTAACATTAGCACTAGCTTCAAATTTGCCCTTAACGAAGAGCTCCCTGAAAACCTTCATAATTTCCTCCTTCACCACATCCCAACACTTCTTGTAGAACTCAATGGTGAACCCATCCGGCCCCAGCGCCTTGTCTCCACCCATCCCCTTAATAGTCTCCCACACTTCATTCTCAGTGAATTCTATTTCTAATCCATCCGCCATAGAAGGAGGTAAACTATCAAAATCTAATCCATCTAGCTTAGGTCTGTAGCTCACTTCTTCTTGGAAGATAGACTTGTAGTAATTTTCTATTGCCTCATTAATCCTCCCCTCCTCTTCCACTATCACCCCTTTCACTTCAATCCTTTTAATTGTATTGACCCTATTTCTTGCGTTCGCCATCTTGTGAAAGAACTTTGTATTTTTGTCACCTTCTTTCAACCATAAAGCTTTAGACTTTTGTCTCCAACAGATTTCCTCCATCCTAGCCACCTTGACCATTTCCTTTTTTAGATTTTCTCTCTCTATTTTTTCAAACTTCCCCATATCCCCTTTATCCTCCAAAACATCTAGTTGTCTGATCTTGTCCATAAGAGAACCCAATCAACTCTCCACTCTACCCAGTTTTTCTTTGTTCCATTTCTTCAGTTCATCCTTTAACATTTTCAGTTTTCTGCAAAACACGTAACTAGGAGAGCCGGAAACATTGCAATTCTTCCACCACTCTTTGACTATGTCCACAAAATTCTCTTCCTTCAGCTACATGTTCTCGAACCAGAACGGGCACTTCCTTGTAATTTTATCCACGCAAAATAACATAGTAGGAGTATGGTCAGAAGTAGGTTTAGGAAGTCATATTAGCGAACACTTCTTCCCAGTCGATGGACATTAAAAATCTGTCTAACTTGGAGCAAATCAGATTTTCCTGGTTATTATTCCAAGTAAAATCCGCATCTATAAGGGGACCAAGGGGTAATGCAGTCTGATCATTATGATCAATAAAGTCTGAAAATTCTAGCATCTGTTGACCCAACCTGGAGCACCCCGTTCTCTCAGAACAGAATCTGATAGTGTTGAAATCTCCACCAATACTCCACGGGATATCCCACCCTCTTTTATGATTCTCCAGTTCGGACCACAAATTCTTCAGCAAGGAATGGTCATTAGGACCGTAAACATTGGATAACATCCTGATCCCACCTCCGTTATCACCTTTCTTTAGAAGAACAACAGTAACTGTATACTCCCCTACATTAGAATGTACAATTTCAAACATATCATCTTTCCAAGCGAACAGAATACCCCCGAAAGCACCAACCGCAGGTTTATAAACCTGAGAAATATTCCTTCTCCCTTAAAGTTGATGTAATAACTCTAATGTCACCTCCTCTAATTTAGTTTCCTGAAACATAATAATATCCGGTTTCCACTTCTCAAGAAACATTTTAATGACCTTCCTCTTATCGAAGTCCCCCGCACCCCTAACATTCCAAGAAAGAATCTTCAAATTCATTTAAACTCCAGAAAACTCCCAAGACCTTCAACCTTCCCCTTCTTCCTATCCAATTTTTTTCTCCCCGTACTAGTCTTCTCCTTCACACTCCAGCTCAGTCTCTTTAATTCCTTGTCCATTTTTTTACTTTTCACGCTGTTCTCTTTGTTCCTTAACTCAATAGAGGTAAAAAGAGTCAATGCTTCATCTTGGAAACCCTCCCAAAACACTCCAATAAAATCCCCGAAGTGCATAATTTTGTTAAGAACCCACTATGAAATTTTTGAATCATCCAACGAATATGATTCTTCAGCAAATTCAGCCAATAAGTCTCTAACATCACAGTTTGCCAGACCCAAGTTATTGGTAACATAACAGCTAGCCAATGGAATTGAATCTAAAATATGGTTTGACATCCCTTCCTCGTTCCAAACCACGCAATCCCTTGCCAAAGTCACCTCCTTGTCGTTCGCCACAAGACTCGGGGTACAATCTTCTGAGAAGACTAAGGCATCCGTTAGTGCCTCGTTACCATCACCAAAAGAAATAGACTTAGACACATCAATTCCTGATATTCCACTCAAGGACTCCAGCATAGAACCATTGGACAACGAGGCCTCCCCAAAACCTTCTTTTTACTCCTCTCCCTATCGATCCTAAGATACTTCAAAGAGTTACTGCCTTTTGGATTAGAGATCACGGCTCTGTCCACCCAGGAAAAATGTGCTAACTCCACAAGCCAGTTCTGCACGACTCCCTCTTCACACCTAACGCTCCACTTTCTGAGAAAATTTCCAAGAGGCCAACGTGGGCTCTCATGAGAACGAGAGAAGAGCTTCAATAGAAGGGGAGAAGCTATAGAGCCTGAGGGAAACTTGCCGAAACAAAACTGGAGCTTCGAAGAAGGTGAACTCCTTTTGGAGAAAACCTTGAGCCTAACACTACTACCCTTCGAAGCCACCTTGGTGTTGATTAAATTACCTACCTTAGTAGACGCCCCATTGCAACGGCTCACCGATTCCCACGCTGGATCGAAGCCGGAACAAACCCTTACCTTGCTGAGCAACTCGCTGGAATTGATCAACTCCCGATCCATCACCACGATCTCTCCGTTATCTTCTAGAGAGGGACGATGCGATGATGAAGTGCAGGGCCTGCCGAACATTCTCCCACTTCATGACTAGAATTGGGCCCCACAAACAAAAGATCCACACCTCTGCCTCCCTTCTCCTTGCATGGATCTAAAATGGAATGAAGCCCAGGCCCCAAGCACCCATTCTCCGCAACAGACTTAGCTTTTGGGCCAAACAATTAGGCCTTCTCAGCGTTGCAAAAATTCGAACTAGGCTCGCTGGATCCACTAAAAACACTGTCATTCAAGCACTGCCCAACCCGTCGATGAGGATCCCGCCACTCAATTTCGTTTCAAAATTTGAACACAAGTTAGATTGGGCCCCACCTTTTGACTTGTTTGACAAGGGGACAAACTCCTTTTTGTTCACGTGTCTACTCCAGTGGGCCTCACCTGCCCGTACATCATCTTCAACCTTTCTCCCACCCAAGCTTTCCGCGTGCACCTCCATACCCACATTACTGGAAAACCTCTTCGAATCGGAAGGAAAAACAAAGCTCCTATGAATCGGTTTGTCCTCCCACCACACCGCACACTGAAATATTTTGTTGCGGTAACTTAGAGTGATCGAGCGCCTTTTCTTCTTCCACTGAGGTTTTCTCATCTGCAACCAAATCCACTGAAGCTCAGTTCTATTCTCTGTCGCTACATCCGCACGGTCGTATCCACCGCAGATTTCTCCTAAAGTTCTGAACACACTATCCGACCAAAGATGAAGAGGGGCTCCTAGTACCCTCACCCAACTTCGATCATCCTTCATACCATCCACGTCACAACCCGACCTAGTGTTCCACCAGTCCAGAAACAAAAAATAAGGACCCAAGAATCTGTGGCCCTTCTCCAAAATCGCTTCCTCCACCTTTGTCCGGAAAGTAAACAAGAACATGCGAGCGGAAAACACATCCACTCCGACGTCCTCGCACCCTATCCACTCCTTTCTCACCCAATCCCTCACCTTACAAATTGGGGGAGGGGTCTCGCCTTCAAATCTCCCAACCAGACACCTTTCTAAAATCTGAAAATTGTTGGACAGATCAAGACTGTCACACATCACCGTGAAGTCGGGACTCCAGCTCGAATCAACAAATGGACTGTGGCCTGAAGCTTTGCTCTCCTTCTCCATGATACCTTCCTTCTTAACACTGCCTACTGTTCAACACTTCCAACCTCCTTCATCGAGAAAGCAGCAACAGCTAAATCCTTGCATTAAGGGAATTCATCCGACTACCAGCTTGCAAACTTGACTACGAACTCCATTCTCTGTTCCAGACAATGAAGCAAATCCTTCCAGCCTCTACCTTCAACGCCCTCCGGGAAGCAAATACTACAATATTAAGGGCTAGAAGCTTGATGAATCTACCTTTAGAATTTCTCATGACCTCCAACACTAGCACCGAAAATGTAGTTCTCCTAGAGCCAATTACAAACTGCTCTCTACCTCCTTTCAGGCTCTTCTCGATGCCTTGTACTAACCAGCTACAACCTTCCCAAGGCACTGCAATGTCCATAGCCCTCTCTTTAAACCTCTCGGTGAACAACACAGCATCTCTACCTTTGATCCTTCTCCTTGCGAAGACGAAATTCTTCGATTCCACCCTTAGCGTAGCCAGTATTCAAATTGCTAAAAAAAGGAGTCCGCATACCTGAACCAACCTGAACGCCTAAATCCTCAATAGGAAACATGGACTCCAGATTCTGGGCAGATAATGGAGGGTTGAGATTAACGTGACTCGAAGCAGACTGCAAAGAACTGGAAGTCGGAGTAGTCTCGTGATCGAACTTACCGCTGCCTTCAGTATTGGATTGGCACTTTGTGACACTATCATTCCTAGGTCTCGCACCCACATGAAGGTTGCAATCGGAATCTGTAATCATTATATCCGAATTACAAGTCAGGTCCTCTGAAGAGTCCAACGCCTTGTTCCGCAAACCACGTACAAGACTAACCAAAGGATCAGGATCATTCCGCCCCTCAGTGGACGGAGACGACGATGACATCCCATATGGAATCAAAGGGAAAGCGGCACTCTCGCACACCTCTATCACTCCTATCAAACCAGGCGAAGACGGATGTGGCGCTATCTCTCTAACCTCAGTTTGCTGATTTGGGAAAAGCATCGCAACATTAGCACGTACATTCTGATTATAACCATTTATTCCACAAAGCACCTCGTCAAACCCCTCACCAATGAAGCCCCTTGTAGCTTCAAAAGACCAAAGAGGTTTCCCCAAAATCTGAAGGGAGTCCTCTGCACCAACCACGCTTCTTTCCCCCTTACTGAAAGATTTCGGAGTTAAGTTCCAAGCTTCATACGTTCCACCGACACCAGAAGCAGTGTTATTAAAGGCGACCGCCTAGACGAGTAGGCGGTATCCCAAGGATCCAGGCGATGCCCGCCTAGGCTGATTACGCCTGGGCGACTGCCTGAATACCTGGGCGACCGCCTAGGCGATTAGGCGACCGCCTAGTCACCTACTTTGCCTGGGCGGTCGCCCGGAT
>JAUPMG010167074.1:0-10676 GCA_031762675.1 Pachysandra terminalis | reverse complement strand
GCACCAACTCCTGTTCCTTGACAACAAAATCTTCATTTATTTGATAAACGACAACCTTTGAATCTCCAAAGACACACAGTCTTCGCATTCCCATCTGCTTTGCCATGATCAGCCCAATGAATAGAGCTTCATATTCTGCTCTATTATTAGAACAGAGGAAATCTAGTCTAAAGGAGTAATATAGAAGTTGCCATCGCTCGAGGTGAACTCTATTCCAGATCCTCCTCCGTTCGAGTTTGATGACCCATTAAATTTCATTTGCCATTCCTGATCCTCGAGAGAGTTAATTTCGAATTCAGGAAATTCAACATCTTCTTGGACCTTCGAAAAAGCAGCAAGCAAATCAGTACCCGCTTGTCCTTTAATACACTTTGAATTTTCGCAAGTAATATCAAATTCTGATAACAGCAGTAAAAAAAAAAAAAAAGAAAAAAAAAAAACGCAATTGATGAACATTAACTCGGTGTCGAAAATTGACTGATCCCTTATATTTTCGTGAAGGGTATCATTATAATTGCAAAAGCCTTAGAACGTACAACTGTAATTATCAGAAACGTCAAGAGGTTAAAATATAATTGTCCAAAAAATTAGTTGATTTTATCCGTAAAGCGTAATAAAGAGAGAACCTCTCTCTCTCTCTCTCTTATTAGGTTTTAACTAAACCGATCATCAGATCAATGAGACCGATCTTCCCTCGCATTCCACAAGTTAAAAGAAAGAAACAAAAGCAACAATAACAGAAATCTTTTAAAAATCCTGAAATCTATGAAAAGCCGACACTTGAATCTCATGCAACCTGTCTATGCCTTGAATAAATCTGCCATTCGTCTCTCATGCTCTTCTTGTCCAAACCCTTTCTTCCCTTCTGGCCATCATTTGATCCTTTTCAGTTCAGATGATCGCTCTCTCAGCCAGGTCGCTACTAGGCCATTCTTCCGGGAAGCTTGAAGGTCTAATTCTCTCGTCTTCGTCTTCGTTGCCGAAGCTAGGGTTTCTGAATTTGCCGGAGTCTTCTGTTTCGCTCGGATTCGATTCAGCTCCGACGAAGAAGAAGAGTTTGGGACTCGCTTCTGTGAACCTGAGATCGGAGGTTTTAAGGCCAATTAAGGTAATTGACGGCTCCAAAATGGCGTATGGAATTGTTGATTTTGCTGGAAGCCGTGCGGAGTCGGAATCGGATTTGGATGAAGAGTTCGCAAATGATTCATCCGGTGTTTCTGGTATAATAATTATATTCTTTTTTTAAGAAATTTTATTTTTTGTGGAAAATGTGAAATGTGTCATCCATTAGCCATAGTAGAATTGATGTTTGGTTTTATTTTGGGATTTTGGTTCTCTTGTTTCGGGATTTTTGAAGTAGCTGTTGAGGTTGTTTTGTGACTTTTGCTATAAAGCCTCTTTGTTTATTTCACATGTTGGTTTGAGTAAATTGTCTTTGAGATTGGCTGTTTGATTTGATGGTAGCTGCAAGGAATCTCTTTTCTTGGTTGCTATTAGAAGCTTTATCTGTTACCTTTATTGTTTGTGTTATATCTCCTATTTTCTGATTCGTAGCAACACGCCACGCTGAAATTTTGTTCTGATAGTTTTTTATTAAACTTTTAACTTCGACCAGAGGGTTAGTGCCTTCAGACTTGTTTTTTAATTAAAACTTGTCTCTGGTTCGACATTTCGTAATCATAGTACTTAGCATTTAACAAGTGAATTGTATGGTTTTAACCGTGATATTGAATTTATGATGAAGATATGTATTGTGATAGATTGTAATCCCAATATGCTATGAAATGTTTATAGCTGTTTCAGACAGATGGTTAAGATATTCGCTGAAATGTATATGAAATGTGATGGATGGTATTGTTTTTTGGCTATGCTTTCTCTTGGTTTGTGGTTTATCACTCATGCTTTATAAACTTAAATGATAAGAGCGCAAATTATTCCTCATCAACTCGAATTCTGATGCTATTCTTCTTGGCTTTGCAAATTTAACCCCTAAACAATGTACAGCAAGAATCTAGTTTTTGACCATTTTGATTGTTCAGGGTTAGTAATTCTTATCCTTTGTTGGACTAGGAAAAAGTCATCACATGGTCTCTACTATTGGAAAGTCGACCAACATTATGTGGCATGGGTGTTCAGTTGGAAAACTTGAAAGGCAAAAGTTACTTCAGCAAAAGGGATGTGTTATATGGATAACAGGTCTCAGCGGCTCAGGTTTGTTAATGCAGCTTTAATTGTATTCACAAATTAGGTATAGGTCTGTGGAACAAGATTTTTCACCATGAGAAATGCTTTGTTTCTGTCCCAGTCTTGGGCTAAGGTATACCGAGTGATTCTAGCCCTCAGACTAAAGATTTTATGTGCTTTGGTTCTGATGTTTCATATTGTAATCACTACGAGCTTTTTGTGTGAAGCTAACATCTTTACTTGTATATATATATATATATTATTTTAAATATTTTACTTTTTTATTCCATTTCTTTGTCATTTCAAATGTTGTTTTATTTCTTTTTACCCATAAATTGGTTATATAATAGTTTTATATGCTTTATATATTTACAAACTCATACTTGTGGAGACTTCGGTTAAGTGTTCTATATGCTCTTGCTACTTTATATAGTATAAGCCTTATTAGGGGTGTAAACGAGCCGAGCCGAGCCGAGCTGTGCCCAGCTCAGCTCGGGCTCGGCTCAAGCTCGGTAAAAAACTTCGGTCTCAGGCTCGCTATTTTTTCAAGGCTCAGGCTTGGCTCGCAAAAGCTCGGCTCGTGAAAAGCTTGGCTCGGCTCGTGAAAGCTCAGCTCGCAAAAGCTCAACTCGTAAAAAGCTCGGCTAGTTAAAAGCATGGGAAAAAAAACAATTCAGCAATAATTCTTTTTCTTTTTTTTTGTGAATTCAGCACTAATTCAATTAAATTAATTAGGGTTTTTTAATTACTTTGACTTAAGCAAGCCACTAATTAATGTTGTATTTAATAATTAATATATATATATATATATATATATATATATATTATATATATGATATATAAGACCGAGCCGAGCTTTAACCGAGCCGAGCCTACCTAACCTCGGTTCAGGCTCGTTAAAATAGTGAGCTTTTTTTTGGGCTCAGGCTCGGCTCGCTAGCCTAAATATTGAGCTCAAGCTCGGCTCGTTGATAGCCCTAGTCCTTATTGATATCTTATATTAAAATCCCTGAACTAGCCATCATTGGTCAAAAAACAAATGTTGAATAATATAATTAAAGCTCAGGAATGCCCATGGAAGGATTAGAATAAACATCATATTCAAATCTATAGGAAATGATAGAAGTATCAATCTAATAGATGGTGGGGTCGTAAAATAAACTCCACAAATTGCATATTGTAAAGAATAAAGTGCATTACTGATTGCCTTTATGAAACATGTTGAAGCTCTTTAAAGATATTAGCGGGGTTTAAATTAATGGTATCAGTATGGTAAATTGAAATGAGAGAGAAAAACAGAAAACTAATAGATGGAATCTCTGTCATAATTTATGGTGATATATGTGGTTGTGGATCAACCTTTTGGAACTTGGGAAAAGTCACAAAATAGGTGTTACAGTTTTGTATATTGTTGTCAATATCATTAGTTGCAAACTGATTGCATTCCTTTGAACCATGGAGACTTCTCATGATCCTAGTTCCAGATGTACAATTTCTTTAAAATTGACAATAACAAATGAAATTGGAATCCTATGGATGATTACATTATGAAGAAATTCAGAAAATGCAGGCTATAGAATGAAATAACTACAGAACCTATATTATGGAACCTGGAGTTAGAAGGAGACCTCTTGAGGTGGAAAGTTGGTTTCTCATCAAATATCTATTTGTTGGATACGCTGTATGTGACATTGAGAAACTTTGAGTGGGTCCACTGGTGCTCTTATGATCAATTGGTCATGATTCACATAAGGTGCTTAATTTGATGAGTGGGTCCCTAAACTAAACATTAGGGGTGCAACTCGGTTCGGTTTGGTTTGGGTTGACATCAACCCAAGAACAAACCGAGGTTTTTTTTTTATCAGTAAAATTATACTTTGTATTAATATAAATTAAATGCTATCTGTGCAGCTATACATATATGTAAATATGATACCCTTACAAAGAAGAATCTAATGCTAATCCCAAAACAAGCCCCATGTACAATCTAAAGCTAATCCCAGAACAAACCGAGGTTAGTGAAGGTTAACCCAAAACCAAACTGAATTGAAATTACAGTTTCAGTTCGATTTGGGTCTTGTTAGATTGGGTTAATATAAGATTGTTTAAGAATTACATTATATATATATATATATATCTTATATAATACATATATAGACTAATTCGGTTTAAAACTATAAACACTAGAATTCGGGTTTCGGTTCAGTTTGGTTCAACGGAAGCTTAAACCCAAAACCAAACCAATCTAATTTTATTTTGTAATTTCAAAACCAAAACCAAACCAAACTTTTAGAAAACCAACCCAAACCGAACCATAGGTTTGGGTCGGTCTGGTTTTGGGTTGAAGTTGAACTGACCAAGTTGCACCCCTAGTAAACATAATTATCCTGACAGGAGAAGTGGAAACCTTCTGCTGTGTGACACGAATTGACTAAAAGGTGTTGGCAGTGAACTGATTTTGATTGGTGTCACAGTTGTTCGAGCCATGAGCAGATAAATCTCACCACATAATTATATGTATTTAAATATATCTCTTGTTGATGGGACTGTTTTGGTGCTTTGAGAAAAAGAAGATGTGTTTAAATCAAGGATATATAAATCCTTGTATTCAATTTTACAACTAAAGTTATCGATTACTAAATTATTCTTAACACTGACAATATGGACGGAGATAATCTACATGTTAGCATGCACATCTCACTGATTTTACCGTTCTTCAGTGCTTGCACTCTACTGCATCTCTTCTGTATTCAGATCAGAAGCTACTTTCACTAGCTGTGCAAAGGATTCAAGCTCCACAGATTAGAATTTCAATTTTCAGAACCAGACTTGTTTAGAGTTCCTACTGATTTATTGCCAATTCTGAGGTGATTCAGATTAGCCTTTATGATAAAGCTTTTTAGATAAAAGAAAGTGAAAATGAAAGGAAAAAGAAGAAATAACGAAAATAGCTGTGGAAAAGGGAATATTTCATGCAGCTTTTGCTTAGATCATTTCACTTATTTCCTGACTGTAGTAGTTCCATATTCTAGGGAAAAGCACTATGGCATGTGCTTTAAGTCGAGCTCTGCACTACAGAGGAAAGCTGACTTACGTCCTTGACGGTGACAATGTTAGGCATGGCCTAAACCGTGATCTTAGTTTTAAATCAGAAGACCGTGCAGAGAACGTACGAAGGATTGGTGAGTGATGCACAAAATCCATCTTGTTATTTTGTCTCTTTATGGGATTTCTTTCCAAAATCCATATGATATGGTGCTTCAAAATTTAAATGTTAACATTTGTCTTAGAGATTAGTTCAAGATTAATATCTTTAGGCATGTAGGATATGCTAGTTATTTAGAAATTGATTTGTTGTTCTGTACCAACAATTTTAGAGTTTTTTATTTGTCTGGTTCTAGGGGAGGTAGCAAAGCTTTTTGCAGATGCTGGTATGATTTGCATTGCTAGTTTAATCTCTCCATACAGAAGGGACCGGGATGCTTGCCGTGCATTACTTCTGGATGGAGCCTTTATTGAGGTTGGTTAGCTTATTATTATGTTTTTGAATCTTAAATTTGTAAGTTTGTTTCCTGATCACTAACCAAGAAGGGGAATTTTGAACCAGAAAAATTTCTTCAGGCTGATAATGTTTTGACGAATCCTACATTTTACAGGTTTTCATGGATGTGCCACTTCAAGTATGTGAGGCAAGGGACCCAAAGGGGCTCTACAAGCTTGCACGAGCAGGAAAGATCAGAGGTATCTTCTGAAATCGACCAGAACTGGCATTCCAAAAACTACTTCCGACTCTAAAAGCTTTTTCTTTGTCTTCCTTCCTTTCTCTTTTTGTATTTTTTTTAATTTATTTTTTTATTATGAGTATTTGCCTTCTCATGCTATAGCCATGGAGAGAGTGTCTAAATTGTCATACTTGTCATTTAGGTCAATTACTGTGAACCATTTTCTGAAGTTTCTGGACATAAAATAATGGGAAAGCCATTAGCTTCAGACATCTAAATTGGACAGAAAAATCATTCAGTCACTTACTTTTCCTAAATACCAAGCCCTTCTGCAGTTTTTAATGGCTTTTAGGATGTACTGCTGCATAACCATTTTAGTTGCAGATGGATACCATTTTCAGGTTTTGCATGATGTTTCAAGTGGCAGATGAATTATCTCTATTACTTGTGTGATTGAACTGGGCACTGACATGTTTCATTACTCCTTTTTTTGCAGGATTTACAGGGATAGATGATCCTTATGAGCCACCGCTGAATTGTGAGGTTTGTATTCTGATGTTCAAGAAAAATAGAATGTTTGTGGTTTTTTACCTGAACAAATTGTATATATCTTTTTTCATAAAAGCAAAACTCATGTTTAGTTGGCAAAATCATGCTTCCTCTTATAAGTCAGCAGATTTTGCTGTACGTAAACATACACTGAGAAGGAAGCCACGAAAACACTGAAAGAAATTTACATAACTGTAGTGTAATGGACCTAATCATATGAAAGTCATACATCAATTATGTCTGTTTTTTTCTAACAAATACGCTTTATTGTATTCCCGTGTTCAGTAAATGCAAGAGATGTTTTTCATGATCGATCGTGCACAAACATGGATAAAATTACCTGAACAGATTTTATATGCTTTTTAAAAGTAAAAAATATCATGTTTAAGTTGCTCAAGTCATGATCTATTTCTATCTCATAAGGCAGCAAAATTTGTTTGTGTAAACATACACTAGGAGATGGGTGAAGGGATTGAAAGAAACTTGCATGGTATGGTATAATAAACTTAACTCTATGAGGTTCATTTTTTAAATGAGCCTCAGAGAGTTTGCTCTAACCTAACTCTATGAGGCTCTAATCCGCACGGGTTAGCTCAACTGGTAGGCTCTCCAGCTCAGGAACTTCAGGTTTGAGTACCCGGGCTTACCTGATATATGGTCCTTGTGGGCGGGCTCATGTATATGGGGTTTTACCCTGTACCCCACTAAGTGGGACAGGGGGATACCTAACTCTACGAGTCTTATTTGTTAAGTGAGCATGTTGTCATCTAGCACAGGGTCACACTTGCACAGGGTCAAAACAACCACATGCAGCAACATTTTCATTTGGATGGGCAGGCATCTTGCCTGTTTTTCCATTTTCTTTATGTTTTAGGTACTTATAATCTTTAACTGATCTTGCTTTTGTTAAAAATGGAAAATTCAAAACTGGAACTGGTCTTTTTGTTCAGATAGTATTACAACAGAATGGAGCATGTGATTCCCCTTGTGACATGGCTGAAAAGGTTGTATCTTACTTGGAGGAGAAGGGGTACCTGCATGCCTGAGTCAACATTAGCTAAGGAAGTCGTCGGTTTCTCGGTCACCTGAAACCAGTGTGTACATTGTAATAAAGGAAACTGCTCGTTTCCCAATTGTGTTTCGTCTCCAAGTTAATTAATCGATCGATTAATTGATGTCAACTCTGCTTTCCTTTTTTTTTTTTGGTATGCCACCATGTTTCTCGTGGCCCTGAATCCTTTCATTGCAAGCAATAAGGTGGGGAACTGCTTCACAGGAAGATTGTGCTCAACTGATGGGAGGTTATTTATCACTGTAATGTACAATTTGTACCAAGTTTTGTAAGAAATTACCTTGTGAAAAGATATTGTGTGTGATGGATGATCATAGTACTCAAAAACTCAGATGGATAGAAAGAGCAGGGGGCGGGTTAGAAATTTTTATTTATTTTTTCTTTGAGGAAACCAGTGGTGTTAAATGCGAGGACGAATGGGAACGTCGATGGCCGTCCCCAAACCCCAGGATCAGAAGGAGGCGTCGAAGGCAACCTCCGCTTGCGGATGGAAGTTGGGCCATCCCCAAACCACAGGAGCAGAAGGAGGCGTTGAAGGCAACCTCCTCTTGCGGGTGAGGTGGCGCCAGAAAAAAAAATTGAAAGGTATGACATCATGCATGATGTCACACCAATGCTGGTGAAGTCCCGTGGGGACTGATCCTCTGGTGTCGGACCCCAAGAGCAGAGGGGGGCGTCGACGGCAACCTCTGCTTGGTGAGGTGGCACCAGAAGAAAATTTGAAAGGTATGACATCATGCATGATGTCACACCAATGCTGATGAGAGGCAGGCTTATGCCAAACCCAAAAAAAAGGAAATTTGTTTTGAAAGGTACGACATCATGCATGATGTCACACCAATGCTGATGAGAGGTAGGCTTACGCTAAGCCCAAAAAAAATTTTGAAAGGTATGACATCATGCAGATGTCACATCAATGCTGGTGAAGTCCCGTGGGGATTGATTCTACTAATGCCAGACCCCAGGAGCAGAGGGTGGTGTCGAAGGTAGCCTCCGCCTGCAGGTGAGGTGGCGCAAAAAAAATTAAGAGGGATGACATCATGCTAATGAGGGATGACATCACACCAATGCTGGTGAAGTCTCATGTAGATTGATCCTACAAGCGCCAGACCCTGAGAGCAGGGGCGTCAAAGATAGCCAAAAAAAATTCAGAGGCATGACATCATTGATGATGTCACACCAATGTTGATGAAAGTTAGGCTTATGCCAAGCCCAAAAAAAGTTTTGTGGGGACTGATAGTATTGGCACTAGACCACGGGAATGGGAGTGTCAAAGATATTAAAAAAAAAATGAGAGATGACATCATGCCAATGAGGGACGGCATCACACCAATGCTGGTGAAGTCCCGTGGGGACTGATCCTACTAATGCCAGACCCTAGGAGCAGAGGGGGCATCGAAGGCAGCCTCTGCTTGTGGGAGAGGTGGCGCTAGGAAAATTCAAAATTTATCGACTTTTTAGTCAAACTAATATTGTAAGTCTCAAGAGGACTAATCCTACTAGCGTTAGACCCCAGGAGCAGAGGGGGGCGTCGAAGGCAACCTCCACTTGCGGGAGATGTAGCGCTAGGAAAATTCAAAATTTATTGACTTTAGTCAAACCAAATATATTAAGTCCCATGGAGATTGATCCTACAGACGCCAACCCCTAGGAGCAGAGGAGGCGTGGAAGGCAGCCCCATCCTGCGGATGACGTGGCACTAGGAAAATAAAATATTATTTATTTATCGACTTAAACAATTATTATCAGATCCTGTGGGAACTGATATTACTACCACTACCATCGTCAGACCCCAAGAGGAGAAGGGGGCGTCGAAGGCAGCCCCATCCTACGGATAAGGTGGCACCAGACACTGTTATGATTTATTATTACCAAGTCCCGTAGGGACTAGTATATGTACCAAAGCCCAAAAAAAAACAAAAATGAGAAGGATCAAAACATATTCCAATATTAGAGGATTGGTCTGGCGGCAAACAACGTACGCCGATGATGACCATTATATTACCACATGACCATGCTAATAATATCCATGGCGGGATGCCAATACTCCATGGCAGGATGCCGACATAGAGATGTGTCTCTATACTCCATAGCAGGATGCCAATACTCCATGGCGGGATGCCGACTTAGAGACGTGTCTCTACACTCTATGGCGGGATGCCAATACTCCACGGCTGGATGCTGACTTATAGATGCGTCCCTATACTCCATGACAGGATGCCAATACTCCACGGCGGGATGCCGACTTATAGATGCATCCCTATACTCCATGACAGGGTGCCAATACTCCACGGTGGGATGCCGACTTATAGATGCGTCCCTATACTCCATGACAGGATGCCAATACTCCACGGCAGGATGCCAACGTATAGATGCGCTCATATACTCCAAGGTGGGATGTTAATACTCCACGACGGGATGCCAACTTAGAGATGCATCACTATACTCTACACCACGCCAATGCTTAAGGGAAGTGATTGACGCACGGTGACAACATTAGTCATACTATATCATGACCACGCCAATATCTTGAAGATAATCGTCATGGTCATGGGGGACTGAAATGTAGATATGAAAAATGGTAAAGGCAGATAGCCCAATAATAGATCGCCACGTGTCAGGACTATGACCGATACGTAGTAAGATCCCCACTGATACCCATGGGTATAACCCTCGGGAACTTCCTAAGGAAGAACCTCGGTCGGTTTGAGGAATCGGTTCAAAGAATATACGACCAAGATAGAGATATAAGGAGAAGGTAGTGCACTACCGTGATGACCTTTTATTACATAAATCATAGGATGATCAACACTACAATGAATATGCAATGAAGCTAATATCAACAGGTACTCCATAGCGGGATGCCAGACCCCTTTATAGCAGGATGCCAATGCATAAATACTTCTCTAAGTCATACTCGAGGGCGCCCACCTGTAATAGGACAACCCCTCGGATTCTTGAGAGTTTCACTTGTGATGGGACATCCTCTCAAGTCATAGTCAAGGGCGCCCACCTACTATGGGACAACCCCTTGGGTTCTTGAGAGCCTTAGAGGTGCGCCTCACGTTTACCAAGAGATGCGTCTCGGTGAACACGTCGATATGAATTTACACCCGAAGGGGAATGACAGCCCTGGATGATGTAAGACG
>JAUPMG010167063.1:0-10676 GCA_031762675.1 Pachysandra terminalis | reverse complement strand
ATCTCATTAGGAGAGAGTTATCCACATTCACACTTCTAATCAAGTATGGACTTCCAATTAAGTGGACACCTCGAGTCGGCCCAAACAGATCGGGCCAATTGGGTCGACCTATCTCTAAAATCCAACATCTCCCACTCATCCATAATGGGCGCGAAGTGTGCATCTCTCTTATGTACATCTTATCTTCCTATCATGGATGCTAATCATACAGGTTTTTGAGCATGCGACCGATGAGCATAAAGTAACGGGAGAGCGACACCATATCAAGTTCCATAAAACTGAAATGGAGATACACTCTGAACAGTCTCACCTATGCCCCAGACTTATTTGGCCACATCAGATTGAGTATTCCTAATCCCTCATGAGCTCAAGCTCAGATTTCTATACTCAACCACAAGATTCATGTTAATGTGTTCATTTAAAATAATTTATATAGGCTAAATATATATAAGATACATATAGATAAAAGATGTAAAATATCAAATGATAATTTTAAAACATGAGCACATATCTCTACGAATTGTCTCTCTATACATGTGATACCAAATAGCCTATGTGCATGGCCATAGGAACGTAAGCTAGAGTAGCGATCGTAAGATATTACCTCACGGCATGATCAAATGTAGTAAGGGTATAAGTTTATCCACTCTAGAATCATCCTGATCTCACACAACATAGAAATAGGTTTCCATTCTCTTGCTCTCAAAGGAAAAACGTCGTTAATAGCACATGTCGTATGCAACACACGCTACGGTGGAGCCCTGGGACCAACCAAGAGTATGTCAACCTTCAACGCCGTACGGATCTTAGTCTATTTGCAATCTATGCGCCTAACCTGAGCACCTTAATCCAAGTCACAACTCTTAAGCACCTTGATTAAGGTCTCACATCCGGCTCTCATTAGGTAATATACAATTCCCTAAGGAATCTCATCCTGGCTCTCCCAGGGAAACATATAATTCTATAGAGTCCTCTAAATGCCCCCGATGGCATAAGTCCTCTTTATGTCTCATCCTGCTCACAATGCATGAGCCAAGGTTGGTCGCTGTATGAGAAGCCGACCACTAACCTGGTGACATATCGTATCCACATCCTTATGATATGGATATAATGTGTGTGTAATATGTAGATATAATACACAATCTCATGCCTCATGAGAAGATAAACTCTATTAAATTCTCATGCATGAAATATAAAGTAATATGAGATGTCTACATAACAAATGTAAATTAGACTGTACCACCTAACACAAATCACAAAACTACCATATGCTGAGTAGGGATATATGTAAGCGACACGTTTCCATGAGTAAATCTATCTCTGATGTAATGATAGTGAACGTTGATGTGCTTCGTCCTGCCATGGTATTTGGGGTCCTTGGCATAAGCCAATGATGCCATGCTATCACTATAGATGGTGATCGGCCCTACGCTAGCTCTGAAGACTCCAAGATCCTATAAGAATCGTCTCAACCATACGGCCTCAAGGAAGACTACATAACAAGTCATGTACTCTGACTCCATTGTGGACAACTGTCATGAACCAAACCAGAAAATCCTAATTCTAAACTTTTCGAGCTTTATTCATGACTCTCACCCTATATTGCTATGGAAGTGGAAAATAGTAGTCAAGGCATAAGCGGAAGCAATTAATAGTTCTAGTAATATATAAGTAACGTAAATAGAAAATCTATTTTATTACAGATTAAAACGGTGAAAGATAACCCCATTACACTTTCTACAACTAATCCAGTTTCTATACCCATTCCCAGGCTCTCTATTTGTGACAAGGCTCCAAAACCTGAAATATAAGTTCATCAAACATAAGCTGGAAAGCCCAGATGAGTAATCCTTCAATACAAAGTATTTACACATATCCCAAAATTATGAGAAAAGTGCATATATAATATAAAATTGGATAAATTAGCATCTGTACCTACCGTGGTGAAATAGTAAACAACGGGGATTACAAAATGCTTTATTCTCTCCCAACCTCACTTGGTATTACATCTAGAGTCCACATCATAATATCTGTATACCTAATACTATATGGAAATTAGATCAAGTGTATCACACACTTGACACTCAAAATAATATCAACAGAGAGTATGCAGTGCACGGTGCAAATGGGGTGCTGTATGATATGTAAAATATAGTAAGTTCCCGCATGATCGATCCATCCTATGAGCAAGATGTCTTATCGAACCATCCCCCCAATACAGGGCCTTCTCAAGGATAGGATATTCTATGTGCGCAACATAGTTTTAAGGATTTTCGACCTAGGAGGCATAATCCCCCAACTTATTTTTGATCAGGGGTAATACTCTAAGGTATCATCAAAATGAATTGCCCTCAGGGAATCACACATATTCACAATCAAAAAAGGGTAAAATCATGGTTCAATTATTTTTTTCCGGGATTCCACTATTGTGAACTATCCTTGGGAACCATCTTACCACAAGTCTGGGAGGCATACCAGCACGAGGGCTCTCTCTCAGCTTGGGCAGAAACAATATAGTCCACTCATAGGACAAAGGGGTCAAATAATTCAATTCATCTCACATGTGAGTCTAAACCTAAGGGTGCTAATAGGGTAATAGACTAAGCCACTACGGTGGGAAGGTCCATATGCAACTCATTGTATTCAAGTCTATTAATTTAATGCAAAACACAATGATCAACAGTCATACATTCAATTCGACTTTCACATGAGCACAGTCCCATGATTCTACACTACCATACACCATAATGCATAATATCAATCATTAAGAATAAATAATCCTCTGAACATGAAACACATGGTATAAATCAATCATAAACAGAATCTAAACACCTAGCATAAAGAATAAGGCATAGATGTGTGCGAACCAGTACAAGCATCGAACAAGCATTATATGTAAGAGGCAATCAAGACTAAAGAATGAAATTAACATAAAACATCACCAACAAGGATAAAACATCATATTGCACTTCTAGTGCCAAATTCTGTATCTAGACATGCATAAAATAAGGGAAAAGGACCAAGGGATGGGTTTTTGGATTGTTCCCTTGAATTCACTAAGATTTCATACTGTGGGGCTAATTCCAGAAAGGCTAGACCTTAGGTATTAGGTGTCATATTTTGATTGGCAAGGATACCATGGTCAACAATATGCTAGAACAGTAGGGTTAGAGATAATACACATGCTCATAACTTAATAGCTCAAATTGGACGAAAGGAGTATCTCGGCGAGGTGCTCGGCGTACTCTCAGTGCACCGAGAATGTTATCTTGGTGCCAAATCATCCAAAAATTTGGCAACTGGTCCCGGTGGGTCTCATTAGGTCAAACCTAGTCTTAGGTCATCCTCCGAAATAGGGCTCGGTGGGTGTCTCGGTGCCTTAAGAGGGTTTCGGTGGGTTTTCCAGAATGCCTGAAAATCCCAGGAGAGCTCAGCGTACTCCTCGGTGTGCCGAGGAGGTCATCGAGGAGCAATTCTTTTTATTTCTGGGTAAAATTTCACCCAGAAATCACTATCCTCCTAAGGGAGCTTCGAATGTGGTATTTAGGTCAAGGGTATTGGTCCAACTCAAGGATTTACTAATTTCCCCCAAATTCCAAAACCTAGAAAGTTTTTCTAAAGGTTTGATTCATGGGATGGTTGATATTATTTACAAGGTTGATTCCAGGGGTTTGAACTTCCTAAAACATGAAATCCAACAACCGAATACATGGGGGAAGAAGAATACAAACAACAGGATTCTCCCCCATGTTCATAACTTAGAATATAAACAAACACACAAGCATTGAAGGTACACTCAACTTGGGGTGTTGCCGGGTCTCGTCCGAGGTTGCTTCATTGTGCATTTGGAGATTTGGTGTTTCCCCCTCTTCTTCTCCTTGAGCTCCACAAGGATGAGAACGTAAAAGAATGGGGTTATGAGCTTATGTTTCCATTTATAGGTCTATAAGGGCAAGTTTGTGATTTAAAGTGAGTATAAGGGTAAAATAGGGTTTCTAGCTCTATTTTACAAAATTGATCACCTAATTAATTTTTCAAGGTGTAATTATACTTAGAGGCCTCAACTGAAACTTCTAAGTTGTTTAGACTAATTATTATCTTGTTAATTAATTTTATTCCTTATTTACGTAACAAATCTAGTCGGTGACGTCACTATACCTTTTTAATTCTATTAGGCCAACTTAATTAGTTTTAGTATCCTTAAGGAGGTGTCTAGTGTGACTCATAGGATTAAGGATTCTATGAGGGTTAAACCAAATTTGAGATTAGTTGTTTAATGACTATATTACTCTAATATTTTGAGTTATAGTTTTGCAAATTATTCAAGCTGTTACATTCTAACCTCAAAAGAATTTCATCCTCAAAATTAATGTAATGAGTTCTAAAGGTGGATAGGAAACTAAAATACAAGTGCTTACATTGATGACACAAAAGCAAGGCAACACATGATTCATTAATATCAACAAGTTTTACAAATAGGGAAATACATGGAGTCATCACACTAAAAATGGAGGGGCCAGTACAGGCTACCCAATAAAACACACACACGGCAGACAAGAAACTAAAGATTAGTACACTGCGAAAAGAAAATCCAAAAACATGCGGAAAGGAAAAACATTGAAATCTGAAGGTAAATAAAACAACTACAGAGTGTCCTTGGGAAGAGGAGAGGGTGTTCGCATGGCGGAATGGGGCACCGCATCTCTCGTCCTGCTGTAGCCGAACATGTCCTAGAAAAACCGAAGGGTCTTGTCCATTCTCCTCTGGAGTTTGGTCATCTGCCTCCTAGTCCTCTGGAGCTTAGTTGCGAGGTCCAAACGGGTACCGGTATGTGCTCGCTCCAAAGTTGTCAGTCTGGTCTCAAGGTTGTCCCTCCGAGAGTAACTACGCCTGGGGACGAGATCAGCTCCAGGTGTGGCAGAAGAAGGTGCTCGAGGGTTGGAGTAAGACGCTCGGTGTGGCTGATCGGGCTGCTGCTCCTACTCTAGCTGTTGCTGCTCCTGCTTTGGCTGTGGGATGTGCTGCTCTACATAACAAGGAAGGCCCATCAAACTGACGTTCGTAACATTGAACAGCTAGGCTTACTTCTTGTTCTCAGGGCGCGGGAGTGCAAAGTTCCAGTGCCAAGATAGAGCACACATCAGACAAGGCAAATACAGAACACTTCCTCCGTTGATCCGAATGAACCAGATGATGTGCTCGATGACGAGAGACGGAAGGCAAAGCTTTTGACCCAAGGCGACTCGGTAGAGCACTTGATGAAGGGTGTGAGCTCTCTGGTGTTGCCAGAATGGGGATAAACGCTTTTGAGGAAAATAGAGTGAAGGATTTGATAGGATGGAAGGAGTTTAGTGACATAAAGGGAATTATCTTTGTTCCACTCAGCGTATTGGCCACATAAGACCTGGGTTACTGCAGGCTGCTCAGAAAGCTCTAACTCGGGAATGATGTTGAGGTTGTTGTTCATAGGAGCTTTCATCAAGAGGGATACAAGCTGGAGGTTGAGGATGTATTGCTCATTGTCGATGGTGAAAGTGATGGTGGAGGCTACTGAGTTGGTATCAGAAATGTAACTGTACATATTCTGGGCTGTGGTTTCGTATGCCTCACCACCCCAATGGAGGATCGGCACCCAGTCAATATCCCGAAGCATGGTAGGAATCCCGTAGGACTTTACACTAGTGTCTACAGTAGGCCTCTCAATAATAATGAGCCGGTTGAAGTATTCATTCGGTACAGGTTGGGGTAGAGGGTTGGTGTCAGAAGAAGATTCTACATCTTCTACTTCATAGGGATTGGGAGATGGTGGCCTCCTAGAAGTGGATGCCCTAGTGGGTCTAGATTTCTTTGGGGGCTTTTGGGTTTTCTTGGCTTTAGGCATTTTAAATCTAGGGTTTGAAGAGGAAAGATGAAAACAAACTAGGTTTTGAAAAAAAAAGGGAAATCAGTCCATGCTGAAAAGATTTAGGGTTACACCAAGGAAATAAAATGAGAAAAAAGAGAAAGGAAGATTACCTGAGCTTTATTGAGTTTGGGATGCCAATGATGACCTAGGAGAAGGTTAGAGAGAAGAACAAAGGAGTTTCAAGGAAGAGAAATGAAATTAGGGCAAAAGAAAAAAGTGTTTTTAAAGCACTTCGGTGGTCTCGCGCGATTTTCGGCGCGCCGAGGCCCAAAACAAGAGCAAAAATAAAAATTCCAAAACCAAAATTATTAGAAAAAATTTCATCACATTAATTCACCTGATTCATAATATTTTTAAAAAAGTTGTTATTATGGGTCTTGTACAAGGTCTGACATGAATAGTGCCTTTTCTAGACTTATATCCAAAAAGCAACCTGGTGATTATACAAAATATTATGAACATAATAATAAGGGTGGAGATTAATTAATCACATATTATTATCCTTTTTATTTAAATATAAATCTAATTCCTACAAAATTCTCAAATTGCTCAGTCCAATGCATTTGCAACTACATTGACCTTAAATCTTAAACATTTGTTAGGATTAGAGTTCTAAGTGCTTTAATTTGATTCAATCAACAAACATAAGCCTTAGGTCATCATATCCTTTAATAATATGACAACCCAGTATACTTAGCAGAGACTTCATCCTAGTAGCTTCAGCCTTAGAATTCAAAAGAACAGTAGTACTTCGTATTCCCAATCATTCATTCGGAACAACTAGTTAAGATGCACAAACAACAAACATCATACCTTACAATCACACAACCTATAGACATTTAATCCCCTTAACCCTTAAGAATCTTAGTCTAGGGTCAACTTACAAAGTCCTAACCTGAAGTCCTATGAAAATCCTAACTTGGTTACATAAGTCTTAGAAGAACTTAGGCTTTGATACCATTTTTATCACGAACCAAACCGGAAAATCCCAAATCTGAAATTTTCGAGATTTATTCACAACTCTCATCCCATATTGCAATGGAAGTGGGAAACAGTAGTCAAGGCATAAGCGGAAGCAATTAATAGTTCTAGTAAGATATAAGTAACGTGAGCAGAAAATCTATTTTATTACAGATTAAAACGGTGAAAGATAACCCCATTACACTTTCTAAAACTAATCCAGTTTCTATACCCATTCCTAGGCTCTCTATTTGTGACAAGGCTCCAAAACCTGAAATATAAGTTCAACAAACATAAGCTGGAAAGCCCAGATGAGTAATCCTTCAATACAAAGTATTTACACATATCCCAAAATTATGAGAAAAGTGCATATATAATATAGAATTTGATAAATTATCATCTGTACCTACCGTGGTGAAATAGTAAACAACGGGGATTACAAAATGCTTTATTCTCCTCCAACCTCAGTTGGTATTACATCAAGAGGCCACATCATAGTATCGGCATGCCTAACGCTATATGGAGATTAGATCAAGTGTATCACTCACTTGACACTCAAAATAATATCAATAGAGAGTATGCAGTGCATGGTGCAAATGGGGTGATGTATGATATGTAAAATATAGTAAGTTCTCACATGATAGATCCGTCCTATGAGCAAGATGTCTTATCGAACCATCCCCCTAATACAGGGCCTTCTCAAGGACATGATATTCTATGTTCGCAACATAGTTTTAAGGGTTTTCGACCTAGGAGGTACAATCCTCCCACTCACTTTTGATCATGGGTAATACTCCAAGGTATCATCAAAATGAATATCCCTCAGGTAATCATACATTTCACATTCAACAGAAGGGTAAAATCATGGTTCAATTCTTTTTTCCTGGATTCCACTATTGTGAACTATCCTTGGGAACCATCTTACCACAAGTCTGGGAGGCATACCAACACGAGGGCTCTCTGTCAGCTTAAGCAGAAACAATATAGTCCACTCATAGGACAAAGGGCTCAAATAAGTCAATTCATCTGACATGTGGGTCTAAACCTAAGGGTATTACATTGGGTAATAGCCTGAGCCACTACGGTGGGATGTTCTATATGCAACTCATTGTATTCAAGTCCGTTAATTTAATACAACACACAATGATCCACAATCATATATTCAATTCGTCATTCACATGAGCACAGTCCCATGTTTCTACACCACCATACACCATAATGCATAATATCAAGCATTAAGAATAAATAATCCTTTGAACATGAAACACATGACATAAATCAATCATAAACATGATACAAACACCCAGCATAAAGAATATGGCATAGATGTGTGCAGACCAGTACAAGCATTGAACAGGCATTATATGTAAGAAGCAATTAAGAGTAAAGAAGGAAATTAACATAAAACATCTCCAAAAAGGATAAAACATCATATTGCACTCCTAGTGTCAATTTCTGTATCTAAACATGCATAAAACAAGGGAAAAGGAACAAGGGATGGGTTTTTGGACTGTTCCCTTGAGTTCCCCAAGATTTCGTACTGTGGGGTTAATTCCAGAAAGGCTAGACCTTAGGTATGATGGGTCATATTTTGATTGGCAAGGCTACCAAGGTCAACAATATGCTAAAACAATAGGTTTAGTGATAATACACTTACTCATAACTTAATATCTCAAATTGGACAGAAGGAGTGTCTCGGCGTAATCTCGGTGCGTCGAGAATGGTATTTTGGTGCCAAATCATCTAAACTTCGGGAACTGGTCCGAGTGGGTTCCATTAGGTCAAAACTAGTCTCAATTCATACTCTAAAATAGGGCTCGGTGAGGTGTCTCGGTGCGCCGAGAGGATCTCGGTTGCTTTTCCAGAATGCCTAGGAATCCCAGGAGAGCTCAGCATACTCAGAGCACCGAGGAGGTTGCTGAGGAGCAATTCTGGTTATTTCTGGGTGCAATTTGACCTAGAATTCACTATCCTCCTAAGGGAGCTTCGAATGTGGTATTTAGGTCTAGGGTATTGGTCCAACACAAGGATTTACTAATTTCCCCCAAATTCCAAAACCTAGAAATTTATTCTAAAGGTTTGATTCGTGAGACGGTTGATTTTATTCACAAGGTTGATTCCAGGGGTTCGAACTTCCTAAAACATGAAATCCAACTGCCAAATACATGGGGGAAGAAGAATACAAACAACATGATTCTCCCCCATGTTCATAACTTGGAATATAAACGAACACACAAGCATTGAAGGTACATCAATTTGGGGTGTTGCCGGGTTGCGTCCGAGGTTGCTCCACTGTGCATCTGGGGATATGGTGTTTCCCCCTCTTCTTCTCCATGAGCTCCACAAGGATGAGAATGTAAAAGAATGGGGTTATGAGCTTATGTTTCCATTTATAGGTCTATAAGGGCAAGGTTGTGAGTATAGGGGCAAAACAGGGTTTCTAGCTCTAGTTTACACAATTGATCATCTTATCAATTTGTGATGGTGTGATTATACTTAGGGGCCTCAACTGAACCTTCTAAGTTATTTAGACTAATTATTACCTTGTTAATTAATTTTATTCCTTATTTGCCTGACAAATCCAGTCATTGACTTCACACTACCTTTTTAATTATATTAGGCCAACTTAATTAGTTTTAGTGTCTTTAAGGAGGTGTCTAGTGTGACTTATAAGATTAAGGATTCTATGAGGGTTAAACCAAATTTATTAGTGAGATTAGTTGTTAGATGACTATATTACTCTTATAATTCGAGTTATAGTTTTGAGAATTATTCAGGTTGTTACAACAACTAGACACAGACTTGCTTCTTGATACTCTAAGAGATGGTTTCGCCATTTTTTGCAAGAATGTGTATCCTGATGTTGAATCTCGACGGTTTATATTACCTGCCTAGTCTTCATCATAGTAGCTTTATAGCTACAAATCTGCTCGCTGGAAGCAAAGCATGTAATCTGCTATCTCACATAGGTATCCAAGAGTACGGTTCACTGCCTTCTAATAAATCTGCCCTGGGTTACTCTGGTAACGGCCGACTAAGCCAATTGCGAAATAGATATCAAGTCGAGTACACATCATAGTGTACATCAGACTACCTATAGCACTAGCATAGAGAACACTGGCCATATCTTCCATCTCTTTCTCTGTTTTTGGACAAAAACCAAGATGTAATGAAGCACTCTTCTCGACAGGAGTGTCAATGGGTTTGACGTCATGCATTCTGAAGCGCTCAAGTACCTTCTTTATGTAAGTCTCTTGGGACAAACACAGAAGCCTCTTAGCGCGATTCATGTGAATCTTAACACCTAGCACATAATTTGCTCACCCATATCCTTCATCTCAAAATTGAAGGAAAGCCACTCTTTAGTAGCGACAATCATCTCCTTGTCATTCCCCGCTATCAAAATGTCATCAACATACTATCACGACCCGAATTCTAAGACACCACTCGTGTCAGCACGAGGGTAGTCCCGAATTCCAAGTCGAGACTCTCACCCCAATCCAAAAACTCACTCGCTACTAACTAAGGGGGTGGTACCATACACGCTACTCTCTCAGAGAAAACCTACAATTTACTATAGGTTCACAGTGGAAAAGTAAATGTACTTCATAAACCTGAATATACAACTCATCCATCAGGGTGTGAGTCAACCACATCACTACAACTGAGATGCCCAAATAAAATAGTAAAATAGTTCAAATTTATCACATATCTGAAATACACAACAATAAAAGATAATAAAATTTGGAATTTACCTTCCATAGTATGAGTTGCATCCAGAAGACACTACATCGCAGCGATATACCCGCTA
>JAUPMG010167052.1:0-10676 GCA_031762675.1 Pachysandra terminalis | reverse complement strand
GGCCTAATTACCCCCGCATTGCATTGCACTTCATCCTCATTCCATAATTGCATCATACCACTTGCATTGCATTGCACGTGTTGAATGAGATGATTGTTGTGCATTTCCATATGTTGGCTTGCTTGACTTGTTTGTGTTTGTGATTGGGGCGCATTGGTCGTAGTATGGTGGGACCATGTGGATGTTGGTTGTAGCATGGTGGGACCATGTGGATACTGGTCGTAGCATGGTGGGACCATGTGGATGTTGTTTGTAAACATAATGAGACTATGTGTTTGTTATGATACTTGTTTGCTTGTCTTACATGGTGGGACCATGTGTATGTTTGTTGTCGCATAGTGGGACTATGTTGTCACGAACCAAACTAGAAAATCCCAATTTCTGAGATTTTTGATTTATTCGCAACCTTCACCCCATATCTCTATGGGAGTGGACTACAATGGTAAAAACATAAGAGAAAGTAATTATAGTTCTAGTAAGATATAAGTAACTAATAATACAAAATCTAAATTTGATAAATTCTAAGAAAAGGAAAGTCTAACTCTAGACTGAAACAAATGTTCTATCATAGTGTTGTACCCAACCGAGTTCTCTCTCGATGACCAAGCTCAACGAAATGAAAGGTCCTCCTAGACCTCGATCTCCTCAGCTGCCATCTCGACTAACGATCCTGAAAGTTGTTGCTAAAAAGCACGAGCTACACTAGCCAGTAAGCAAATAATATCAGGAATATATAAGACTATACAAAGTCCAATCATTCACAATACTCCCAGTCCATACAAATAAAAAATCATAATAAGAAAGGAATGCATGTGGTTAATTATTTATTATGCATGTTGTGCACCTATATATAGTAATCACCAAGGCGAGCTAACAAACAGTCTAGTATGCAATGCAAATGTAATCTCTGTCAGTATGTACAAGATGGCATGTTTCCTCCTTATCCAGTCTCTATTTGGGGTGTCCCAGCAACTTGAATTCACCCCAGGGTATTCCAGCAACCTGAAATCATCCCCCCGTCGTAACGGTCCATCGAATAGGACTATTCTATGTGTACAACATAGTTTTAAGGGCTTTCAACCAAGAAGGTACAATCCCCCCACTTATTTTTTATCAATGGTACGTATACCGAGACTTGCACCCACGTGAGGTATCCCTGAGGAAAACAGACACTTGACATAATACAAAGGTCTATATCTCTATGATATCACATCCAAGCTTACATCAACGTGCGGATCCTTGAATACACGGCTCTTAGGCGATAGGGGAGTCTATTGGGGTAGCTAATCCCTCAACTCATCCTTGCCAGTCTCCATACTAGACGTGGGGTTCACATCACTCTCATTCTTATTTAAATCATGAGACTCAACCGTATGGTCTCGGAAACAGGGTACTTCTCTTGACCAAGCTATGGTCTCAAGTCAATGTTGTGCAAGTGAAGAAGTGCACACTAGCTAAGCAGTCAATTTGTAGTGTTCATGGTGAAATCACAACAATCGAGAGTGTCAATCACAATCTCACATGAAATACAATTCATAATTCAAATAACACGAAATGGAACCACTGAGAAGCAATTGTATAAGGTTAACTAGGCATTCACGTTAAATGTGTCAAATGTATCATCAACTATACGTGTATTGACCAATCCAAGTCTAGCATTCATACTTTATCATCACATGGAAACGGGTCCACGAGGAAGCACATAATATAATAATCACATTCAAACTCCATACAACATCATACTTGATAGAATTAGGTCGATCATATGTTATATGCAAGGTGAATTGTGATCACTAAGGGGCATATCCCCCATGATCCCATGTATTCCACATAATATCTGACTAACTCAAATTACAAGGTGAAAGCTTCATAATCAATCATGCTGCAGTGTATATGTCATAAAATTATATCACTAACTATGTAAATGTGTATCCATTGACAAACATCAAATATAAGTCCAATCTATCAGGTTTGGTGGGGTCTTCGGCGAGGTCTTTGGCGCACCGAAGCCTACCTTAGCGACCATCTCAGCGGACCAAACTGAATTTCGGCGACCACTTCGGTGCGCCAAACCAAACTCGGCGAGGTGTTCATGCTCGGCGAGCCGAACAGTCCGCCTGCGGCCCAAAAAGTGTTCTGCACGCCGAAAGTCGTGAACAGGCTAAAAACCAAGGGGGTTTTCTCCAAATTGATTTACAACCTATTTAAATCATCCATGAGAATTTATACATCAATCATTTAACAAAGTCCATCCCAAAACAAGATATTACACCAACACAATATAATGAGGCACTAATTTCATTCTTCAACACTCTAACACATGTTTTGAACATGAAAAGTAATGGAATGCTTAGAAATCTAAGGTGAATTCATTCACATTCATGAGATTATTCACTTACCTCTACCAAGCAAGCAAAAACCACCCAAAGTTCTAGCATGAATCCCTTCTCTCTTCCTCCACTCCCAAGCTTCGAAGCCAAACAAAACCAAAAAATGAGAGAAAACATGAGATTCATTTCTCTCATTCAAGCAAACAACCAAAGGCACGTGTCTAAATCTTAGCCCTCCAAACCTAATCACTCTAATGTAAGCCTTAAAATCACAACCACTCTAATCCTAACCCTTAAATCATAAACACTCTAATCTTAACCACACAAACACAACTACTCTAACTCTCTCCAACAACCGTCACCACACATCTCAAACTAACAAGATTAAATCTAAGCCACACAAATAAACATGCTTAATCTACACCACACAGGCAACACAAAAACTGAAATAGATCTAAACCACACATCATGATTTTGATGTAGATGATCAAACACAATGTCAAACACCAAAAGGGTCATGCTACTGTGTGTAGCAACAAGGCCAAACAAACACAACATGCACGATCGCATGATCGGATCTAACCCGATCGACGATCAAGACAAAACGAATAATCATCCAATGGTTAAAGACATAAGCATGCATAAATCAAAAGGCCAAAAATTGATCTGCAATTATTATTACCACTCGCAATAGAACTAATCCCAGTAGAATAGGGCTATGTTGAGGGTGTCGAACCTCAAGGACTGAAGGGGTTAAAATTATCAAATTATCTAGATTAATTCTAATTTGACTGGGTATAAAGATAAAAAGGATAATTAAATCTAAAAACTAAAGATAAAACTAAAACTAAAATAACATTTGTTAGAAGGATATGAAGGTTAAGATATTGATTCTACCTCTAACCTTATGAATAAGGATAATCACATGAATCATGGGCATTCAATTATGTATGATAATGACTTGTGTGGCTACAAGCTCGCAACAATGTCACCAAGAAAGTAGCATGTTAAGGAACAAGTATAATGAGTCTTCGGATAGCATGAACTGTATACGCTACACTACTCTAAACTAAAGTTGTATAACAACTCATCTTCCTTAGACATGCATTACCAGCATGCAACCTTAATCATATGATGTCACATTAGCATAAGTGATTTAAGCATAATCCATCTTCGGTTGGCATGGCCTGTCCACCTACACTAACTAACTAATTTGTAGTACAACCCGTATTCCCTTAGCATGGACTATCATGCCCACTTACTTGAATATCAATAAGCACCGTTGCACAATCAATATTCTTATAATCACAGAAAATAAGAATATTTTGGGTTCAATCCTAACAAAACTATGGCCAGTAGATTCTATTAGAATTGATTATAAACATTAAATCCGATTCTTGTAACAATCCTCCTAACTATGCAACCATCACACAAAGAATAAACCAAGAAATCATATAATTAAACCCATAATAAAAAAGGGAAGAGTTTACATCAATAACCTAATAAGAGATTAGCCACTCTTAAGGTTGCTGGAAATCCTATGTTGAGGCAAAATCCATTGCCCAGTCGAGCACTTTCTAGTTCTTCTACTGCTCCCCAAAGGGAGCAGCAGTCTTCAAAGCCTTCAAAACCCTTCAACTAGATTCCTAACCTATCTATGATCCTCTATTAGATGAGAGGTATGAGATATTTAATTTCGAGATTTGGATCCTTTAAATTGACATTAAACCTCTAAACAACTAATCCTAAGAGTGTAAGGACAACCCAATTCATGATAAACTATAACACTTCCTTGATTTTCTCCAAATCTGAGAATTCACGGGCACCCTCTTCTATCACAAATAGGATATCCCAAATTTTTTATTTGAGCTTTCATTTCTTCATAAATGTTGTAGATCTTCTTTGTATCTTTCCATAGACACCTAACTCACCTCAATCGGACTTAAATTGAATGACTTATAGCCAAAATACTAAAACCTGCTCTGTGCTGTATCTGACGGATATCATGAACACGATCGCAAATTATTGTGCTCGATCACATATTAGTGTGCTCGAGTGCACAGTATAGTTCGACATTCTTTGGGGCTATTCCTTGGAGTTCTTTATATGGGTTATTCTTGGAACTTCATTGGGATCTACTAAGGTATATTGGGCTTAAGTTTTGAGCTTAGATCTTCTCCCCTTTTGGACTTTGAAGCTTGATACATCTAAGACTTTATTTAATTATTCTTAGTCCATATTCTCACTAACATCACCAATCCTGCAAAACATAGAAAATGCATTAATTCATATATTTAAAGCATAACTCAAGGACTAATAAGCATGAGTAATAAGTCTAAAAGTGCAAGTGTTAGACACTTATCAACCGGCAAAATTTTTTATTTCTTATTTAATTACTAAATTAGATTATCTAACCTATTCTACTTCCTAGGTTAAATCTGGCTGACCATATCAGTTTTTAGTGATTTAAGGAATCTTTAGTGTCTTATGACATTAATGATTTTAGGTGCTCTAATCCTAATTAATTAGTGAAATTAAGTTACCAATGTTCAAATTAATATTTACCCTTAAGATTCCAAATTAAGATTTTTTGGGATTTTCAGGTTATTACATATGTAGACTTTGTGTAGAACATTATGGGATCATGTGGGTCGTATTTGACATAGTGGGACTATGAGGTTTGGACTGTAATGCATGATGGGATCATGAGTGCCATATGATTTATCATGGTGAGACCATGTTAACAGTTAACGTGATATGATATGATTGTTTGTATGGTTTTCAATGCTAGAAGAGATGGCTATGATGAATGTGATATATGTATTTATTATGTAAGTTTAGTATGTTGATAACCATGCTACACATATGACTGTGATATTACGCGGTGATTGAAATTCATGAATTAACTGTGTTGATATGCATGCATGTAAGTAATTGTTGTAATTTCGTTGGCTTTCTCTACTAGGCTTCTACTGACCCTTAACATGCAACAGGTAATCAGTTCGTCTATCTTGGCTAGCCTGGAGAGGAGACTCTTTCATTTAGACACTTCATACTTTATTTCAATTTTATGGATTTGGTTTTGACCCCTGGTGGTCATGAATTGTAACAGATGTTATTTTACTTTTGTGGGTTGTTAGCTTGACACACATTGAGTTGAGCTATAGTTTGGTTTTAAATGAGAGACTTCCGTTGTTTATTATTTTTGTACTCTAATTAACCAGGATGTGGTTAAAAATGTTGTTGGATATCTGCGTCCACGTGGTGGATCCGAAGGTTGATCCCTTGAAATCCTCGAGATCCTGTATCTCGGATTGGGGGCGTGACAGTATGGTTTTCAATGTGAAAAGAGATTGCTATGATGAATGTGATATATGTATTTATTATGAGAGTTTTAGTATAATGATAAGCATGCTACACATATGATTGTGATATTACGTGGTGATTAAAATGCATGAATTACCTGTGTTGCTATGCATGCATGAAAGTAATTTCGGTAATGTCGTTGGCTTTCTCTACAAGACTTCGGCTGACCCTTAACATGAAATTGGTATTCAGTTCGTCTGACCTACTAGCTGGAGAGGAGATGTATTTGGATTTAGATACTTGATACTTTATTTTAATTTTTATGGATTTGGTTTTGACCCCTGGTGGGCATGAATTGTAACAGATGTTATTTTATTTTTACATTGTGGGTTTATAGCTTGACTAACTTGAGTTGAGCTACAGGTATGGTTTTTAGTTGAGACTTCCGCTGTTTATTATTTTTAAGACTCAGATTAACCAGGTTGTGGATAAATATGTGGTTGGATATTCGTGTCCACGTGGTGGATCCGAAAGTCCCTAGAATCCTCGAGATCCTATATGTCAGATGTAGGGCGTGACAGAGTGGTATCAGAGCTCTTGGTTTAAGTTGTCTAGGCTTTGGGAAGTCTTAGGTATAGTGAAAACCTAAGATGAAAACCTAGAAACATGTGATCCTAGGAGCCACATTTTTGAATTGTGTGAAATATAATTTGGTATAGTATGTGAATAATTAAGGTGGTATGTTTATGTGCTTATGTATAAAAGTATTTGGAGTGCCATATGTGGACTGTTTGAACTAAGTACTTCTTGCGAATTGCCTGACTAGTGTGAAACTACATTAAAGTGATTATTGACCATTGATTATGCTGTAAATTGTGATAATTATTTAATGACTATTGCATATAAGAGACCTTATCATGAGAACGTAGGAATTTATTAAGTTCTGATTTACTTCCTTGAACAACGGAGAAATTCTAAATTAATTTGGATGAAAAGTATATGGTTGGACATTACATACTCTTATAACTAGGATCAAAACACTGACACTTATAATGGTAGGAACAACACTTAACCTCAACCCTGATGTATAATTATATGCTGAACTAGAGAATTTGTAGGAAGGTATAGTACATGAACATAGACACTGATTAGAATAGCTGACAGCTGGGTAAAAACATGATGAACTATCGGTTGAGAAATTATAGAGAATACCAATCCTTTGTGCGTAGGAAGAGTAAGGCTAAGAACTCTTTGAGAAAAAAACTGGTTCAACGAACCTTAACATGGAAAAATAAAAATTTATAAGAGAACTCTAGAAGAAAGTGAATAATTAATAAAAATTATACTATAATGAGAAACATTTCTAAATAAAACAATTGAGATATAAAAAAATACTTATTCTTAAGAAATCAAATTATTAAATTCACCAGACCTTAGTGAACTTAAAGTAATTTTAAATAAAAATGTACTTGGGGTTAGAAGGATATTTTTATATAAAATTGTCAAGAATAATTATAGAAAAATTTTACATTTAAAAATAAATTAATTTTGATTTCGGTAGGAACCTCGGTAAACGCAAGGACATACCGAGCGTGCTACCGAGTCATGCCGAGAAGCTTAAATAGAGGGAAAAATGAAACCTAAGTCTCATTCTTCCATTTAGAACTCTCCAAATCTCTTCTAGTGCATCTCCAAGCTTCCAAGGAATCTCTTCCAACTCCATTGGGGGCACTCCCATCTATTCCCGAATCGGTAAGAATCCCAGTCTCTTCCTTTTGATTTCATACTTTCCCTAGAACAATGGTTAGAACCAAAGTCACCTAAGGCCCTAGCAAGAAGGCCAAGATCACCAAACCTACTTCATCTCGGATATCTCAAGCTCCACTTCCTCCACCATTAGAAATATCCGACACCGAGGGAGAGAATTCACCTCCACCCGGTACTAAGCCAAACCATAGAACCCGAGTTCCAACAAGTGAAGCGCCCGCACCTAACGAGTACGAGAGCCAAAAATTACTCATCGAAAAATGAGTAATTAGATTGGTTGTAATAGATTATGGACTAATGGAAGCACTACGAGCCATAGGATGGGAACCCATCCTTGACTGGGGTGGATTCGCACACCCATCCATAGTCGTGGAGATGTACTCCAACATCACCTCCACTGATTTTGACTCCATGATGATTACCTTCAACATGTACGGCATCACTAAACACCTCAACCTAGCCTTAGTCTCCAGATTGTTGAAAGTGCCAATGAACAAAGCCTATGCAACCATCCCCGATCCCAATGAAGAAGAGAAGATTGAGATTACTAGTCATCTGTGGCGAGAGAGTGAGATAGAACGACGACAACTCATTGAGCGTCTCCAAGCTCTCACCCACATACCGCATTCTCCACAAGCTTTCTGTCACCAACCTTTACCCTCGCTCGGGCAACGTTACATAACTCACTCCCTTCATGGCCTCTACCTTGCACCAAGCGGCTTAGGCATGAGACTCTGCCTCCCATCACTGATCATCGCACATATCATCTGATATGTGAGGAACCGGAGGGGAGGGGCCTTACCATTCGCATGCCTAATGTGGGTTATAGGCGAGTTTTTGGGTATGCTGATACCTGCATCACAAGCTGGTGAGACCAATCCTCCTTTTGGAGTGATGACCATGAATAAGATGAAGCTACCAGGACAAGTCAGGGAAAATCCACCGCGGGCACCCATAAAGATCCAGGAAGAGCCATATAACGCTCCCTCTGAGTACCATCCGGGAGCGTCTTCATCATCCGCACCTCCCACAGTCACCGAGGAAACTAGGTTGACTGCCCTGGAGGAGGGGGTCAGGTATAGCAGACAGGAAGTGTCCAAGCTCTGGGCAACAGTGGAGAAGGCACTTCACTTCTTTCAGAATTTACCTAGAAAAATGTATTTTGGGTTATGGGCACGAAGCCCTAGGAGAAAAACGCCGATCTAGGTTAAATTTCAAGTTCGGTAGGAGTTTCGGTAGATGCCGAGACATCTTCCAATAATCCCATAGAATTGCGTACTCTCGGGACAATCTATCGAGCCTCCGTAGATGACTTTCGGTAGGAACCTCGGCAGATACCGAGGATCTACTTAGCCCCAATTGAGCTGAAAATTTAGGAAAAGCTTCCTTAGGAAGTTGTACACATGCCTATGAGGTTGGTTTGTGTGCAAAACAAATGGTTATGGTCGAATATTGAAAAGTGTATAGGAAGGTCCGAAATTCAGGAAAATAGGGTTGTTTTGGATGAAATGTAAGGAGGCAATGACTTTAATGAGTTGGATATGGATATAGGCCTACGAGGTAGGATTGGAATGATTAGAAATGTTTGCATCGGAATTTGAATGGTTTGAATGATGCTTGTAGCATTCACTGTTTTAACACTTGCTTGGTACTTATGATGACTTGTATGATGTATGACGGTACTGGCAGTATCCACACTCATAAGTAGTACCCTGTGATTTATCATGGTGGGACCATATGAACAGTTAACATGGTATGATATGATTGTTTGTATGGTTTTCAATGTGAAAAGAGATTGCTATGATGAATGTGATATATGCATTTATTATGTGAGTTTTAGTATGATGATAAGCATGCTACACATATGACTGTCATATTAAGTGGTGATTGAAATGCATGAATTAACTATCCCTTAACATGCAACAGGTAATCAGTTCGTCCGACCAACTGGCAAGAGAGGAGATGTATTTAGATTTAGATACTTGATACTATATTTTAGTTTTTATGGATTTGGTTTTGACCCCTGGTCGGTATGAATTGTAACATATGTTATTTTATTTTTACATTGTGGGTTTATCGCTTGACTGACTTGAGTTGAGCTACAGGTATGGTTTTTAGTTGAGACTTCCACTGTTTATTATTTTTAAGACTCTAATTAACCAGGTTGTGGTTAAATATGTGGTTGGATATCCGCGTCCGCGTGGTGGTTCCGAAGGTTATACCCTTGGAATCCTCGAGATCCTATATCTCAGAGTTGGGGCCTAATAGTATGTGACCCTCAGGTCAGGCTACCGATGTACCTTGGCATGTCGAAAAGTGTCACAAACCAACTAGAAAATCCCAATTTCTGAGACTACTGATTTATTCGTAACTCTCACCCCATATCTCTATGAGAGTGGATAACAGTGGTAAAAACATAAGAGGAAGACAATATTAGTTCTGGAAAGATATAAGTAACTAATATTATCAAATCTTAACCTGATAAAGCCTAAAAGGAGAAAAGTCCAATTCTAGACTAATATTAAAGTCCTACAAGAGTGTGGTACCCAATCCAGGCTATTTTTTCGTGACCAAGCCAGAATGAGTAGTCCTTCAATACAAGGTATTTACTCATATCCCAAAATTATGAGAAAAGAACAATTAATACATATTTATACTGTGATAATGAGAATATCTGTGCTTGTGGTGATAAATCAATAAACCACAGATATCACACAATCTATTGTTCTCTCCCGTCTTCACACGGTATAAAATCATAGGTCAAGATCATAGTATCCACATGTCTAATTCTATATGAAAATTAGGCCAAGTTTTTCATACACAAGATTCTCACAATGATATCAACAAAGACGTGCAATGCAAAATGGAAAGGAAATGTTGTAGGGTAATCTGAAATATGGTAAGTTCCCACATGATCCCAATCTTTATCCAGGATGTCCCACCGATGTGAATTCATCCCCGTATTCACGGCTAAAGGATATGATTATTCTATGTGTACATCATAGTTTTATGGGTTTTCAACCGAGGAACAATCCCCCCACTTATTTTTGATCATCGGTCAATATCCAAGATTTACACCGACGTGAGTAGGTCCTCAGGGAATCATACATATTCACAATCCAATAGAAAGGTATCATTATGGTTTCACCATCTTCCAAGGAGCACCAATGTGCTGATCCTTGGGATAACACACTGTAACAACCCGGACCAGATTTTTCCAATTTCATGGATTTTCCAATCCAAGCGTCACCTTCACCTCGTATTTCTACGAGA
>JAUPMG010167041.1:0-10677 GCA_031762675.1 Pachysandra terminalis | reverse complement strand
CCTACTATGACATAACGCGTTTTAAAGCCGTGATGGCCGTGAACCCAATCAGAACTCCGCAGTTAAGCGTGCTTGGGAGAGAGTAGTACCACGATGGGTGACCCCCTAGGAAGTTTGATTCGGGTGAGCCAAAAGCGGACAATATTGTGTCGGGTGGGATGGGTCATTATAGTAAGTCTTCACGAACATTGAACACCAATCAAGATAGGGACATGTGGAAGCCTTGACCCTCTTCCATATATTTTATAATGATTTATTCTTGACTCCAATGTGCTCTATTTGACGTTCACTGTAGGTTCTTCCTTTATTTCTCCTCTTTGACTCCAATGTGCTCTATTTGATCCGATATGATGCTTCCTACGTAAAATACACAAGATAAGGAAAATAGCACTAAATCCTAATTAACATAAGATAAAAAAAGACATAAAACGAAAGCTTTGAAGTGTGATTAAACTATATGGAAATTAAGCACATCAACGATCAACTGATCGCGCGCCCAGCTTCCCAACTCTCAACTGATTGAATTTTATTTCAATCAGCCCCCCACTTTATCAAATTAGTAAAGTAACTCCAATCATATAATTTATATTATGTAAAAAATCATAATGCATATAAATCTCATTTATATACTAAATAAATCCAAAAAAATACCATTAAATCCTATAAATTCAAATCACTAAATGTGGGCGATCCCTTAGTGGATTTAGGTCCTTACAGTCTTTCCTGGCATGAGGTCATTCTGCTGCCGCTTGTCTGTTCTGTCACTGCTGATAGAGATGGAATTGGCCCTTGTCTTGCCCCGGTTAATTTCTCTGTATGGATGTTCTGTCCATATCCCGCTCTACGTGCCTAGGACACTCTAGCACCTTGGTGTACATCCTCAACCGCTGTGGATCGACCTCGGATGGCTGGGCGAACACCTTCCTCAAACTTGGCTGCCTTGTCCGCTTCCTCGGCGATCATATGAGGTGCATACCTCGACATCATAGCGAAACGAGCACCGTACTGAGCAAGGGAAAGCGATCCCTACTCCAATCTCATGAAATCAGAAGCCATCTGCCTCTGGTAGCTACTGGGAAGATATGTCTCCAAGAATTGTGTGTGAAACTACTTCCATGTCAAAGCTTTTGGAAGGTTCCTCTCCGCCATGTCCCACCAGTGAAGAGCTTCACCGTTCAGCAAAAAGGTGACCAAGGGCACTCGTTGATCATTAGGGCATCCCATCGTCCGAAAGATCCGCTCAATGTCCAGATGCCAGTCTTGTGCCCAGTGTGGCTCTCCCAGTCTCTCATAGATTGGTGGAGTTAACGTCTTGAATTTCTTCAGCCAACCTATGGAAGAACTCTGCTCCCTCCTCTGATCAGAACAGTCTATCGCTACATCTGGTCCCGCTGCGTGGCAGCCATGTCACCAAGAATCTGGTAAACATTTGCCATCTGTGGGTCAATGTCAGCTCCAGACCTAGTGGCTGAACTCTCTCCAGTACTAGAATTTCTTCTCCTTCCTGCCATTTACATACCGTAAGCAATCATTAAGTCTACGCATCCTAGTTATCACATACAAGACATACATTAATACTTAGCAACACACATGAAATCAATCAGCATGCAATTCCTAATTTATTTTTCTATGTTCCTCCACCTAGCTTCAGATTTCTATGTGACACCTAAGTGCACTAGTCTTCTAACAACCTTACTCTGAGCAAACCTTATGCTCTGATACCAATCTGTCACGCCGCAAAATCCGTGGCATGTATCCCTATGCGGGCGGCACGGATCCCAAGGTGAGACCTTTAGGTCCCACGCATGGAACGCGGATCGTTGTCAAACCATAACACATAAAAGTGACAGTTTACCTTTATGACAAATCAGAGTGCAGAAGTCTAAGAAAATTCGAATTAAAACTGATAATATTTCCAAATACATCTCAACAAAATTCTAACAGATTCATGGCTTCAGCTGAGCCATGATCTGAACAGAATCAATAATAACATTAACATAATATGAAATTCCTATCGAAACTATTACAAAATTCTCCCCACGGGAGCACAATCAACCAATTGAAATAAGAGATAGAACCGAAAAATAGCAAGACAGCCTAGCAAAGCGACACCAATGGTCATTCTTTCCAACCTGCAACATGAGAAGTTGCATGAGCTAGGAGGCTCAATAAGAAATTCAGCAGTAAACATTCCCATATGGAAATCAGATATCCACGAGGGTTAGTAGCATAAATCAGAAGCGAACATGAGTATTTTGACATGAATGTAATGAAGTGATATGAAGCAATCAGATGTTCTAAAATGAAATGCATCAATGACATAAATACAAATGTGATGGGAGGTGCAATGTATGATCACCAAGAAAATGTCTCCTTATAACTGCTCCTCACATGAAGTTCCCAATCAACAAAAATTTAGGATCTAGGTCCTAGAGACTGCCGGAAGCCCCCTGTTCGTTCTGGGCACTAACCCATGATACAAAGGCCACCATATACTAATTTATGAGTGTACAATAGTCAAGGGATAGCAAACCTGTATAGGAGCCCGCAAGCCTCCTACCATAGTTTAAGTAGGCCCTTTCATCCCACAGGTATATTGTCAACCTCGTCCAGAGACCTCGCAAGGTTAGTCCGTAGATTTCCACCTTCCGATTTACTTAACATTTGACATCAGCCTATCATCTATGCATATTAACTAGGACCACTAATGAGAATCTCCAACGGAAACTATCCACGCGCTCATACACTTGGATAATCCGATTGTGGACCCGTTTAAGTTTCCTATCATGTTCTCACACAACTATATAATCAATTAATCATATCAAATAATGGATCACAATCCAAAGGTCCATTCTAAGGTGGGATGATGGTCATGACCATTCATAGAGCACCAAGTTGACTCCCCGCAAGTAGGCTAGATGCCTTCAGATCAAACTTGTCTCCGATAACCACTTTCCAAACCACGACATAAGCCCTTCATCATCCACCCAAGAATCTAAGCAAGGCCCAAAACTGTAACCCAGAACAGGCCTCATCGGCAGGGTCACCGGTGGACCTGTACCCGTCGGTGGGGAACATGAAACGTGGCTTTGTCGGTAGACTCACCGGTGGACTGGTGCCTACCGACTGATCAACTTACTGTAATTTCATAGGGCGTCGATGGACTCACCGGTGGACCGATGCCCACCAAAGTCCCCTTTTTGTCTATAAAATGCTCACTGTCGGTAGGCTCACCGGTGGACCGGTGCCTATCGACCATGTCGTGATTTGGGGAGTTTTCTAGGTTACGGAATTCCATCCTTTGATCCCCAAATCCAATCTATTCTAATCCAGCATTATATAATCAATAATATTCAACATAATAGGTCTCAATACATAGAACTACCACGATTTCAAGCACTACAACAAATATTAGCGCTGAGGATCAATCAAACACATTTTTATAATTTCAGATCATCAAATCTTAGGAACATCAATCATATTGAAATCAAAACTTTGATAAGAGGATCATACTGAGAATTTACTTACCTTAGATCTTCTAGAAGCGAGTCTTCTTGAGGATTCGACGCCTTCTTCTTCTTCTTCTTCTTGCTCGGCTGCAAACACACACACGCAAAAGCCGTAGATCCCTTTCTTCCTCTCTCTCTTACTCTCTTCCTCAAATTTTCTCTCTTCTCTTGCTTTCTCTCTTCCTCTTAACGTGTGTTTATAAGGGGAAACTGTGAGAGAGAGTGTATGTGACTCCCCCCCTTAATCAGCTCCATTACCAAACGTGCACTCCCAAATCCCTCAATACGTTATGCGCGCATAAGCTAATATTTCAAATCTGGAAATTCTCCGAGTATCCCATATTTTATCAAAATAAAACAATTAACCCTTTTTTGAAAATAAGTTAATTAATCCATTCCAATTTATTATTAATCAACAACTATAGGTATAACTAAATAAGGAAAAATATAAAATAATTCCATAAAATCTCAAATCAAAGTAGGATGCCCCTTTTAATGGATTTAGGTCCTTACATCTAGTGCTTTGCGTTTTATTGTTTCTGCTTTTGTGTTAGCATTGGGTCTAGCTTGTGAGAGGCTAGATGTGAGTGTTTTTGTGTGTAATCTGGTAGGGGACATAGTTTCTCTTACTCAGATTTTTTGATCCTGCGTGATCTAAGTAGGAGATTCGACCTTGGCTGCGAATTTCATTGTGCTGGAGTTGAAGGAGTTCGATGTCATCTTTAGCAAGGAATGGATGTCTGTCCTTCATTCTATGATTAACTGTTTCTGATAGATTGTGACTTTTCACATACCAAGTTCAACTCCACTCCTTTTTGTTGGTTCTTTGGGTGATCGGCTGGAGGACATGGTTGATAGTCTATCCTTAGTGAATGAGAGGCGAAATATTGACCGTATTCCTGTGGTGTGTGAGTTTGGAGATCAAACTCAAGTTTCCTTTTCGTTTACTTCTTAGGTGCGCTAATTTCAGGGATGCGATTCTCATAAGGAGGGTGGATTGTAGTGACTCGTAAAATTTTACACACGTGGCACACACTCACAAGGTACATGTGGCACATATCTGTGTTTTGTTTAATCTTTGATATATGATCTTTGTGATTGGTTGTATGCATATTCGAATTTCAACACAATCGGTGGTTTCGGATTTCAAATCGCACAACTGGATTGTGTTTTATTTGCGTTCTTATGTAATGATGCGTGTATGCTTGTATGGGCGAGCATACACCGTATCATGTTTTCATAATTTAAGTGATTTTGGTTTAATCGGCTGTTTAGTGTGGTTTATAGGGTTGGACCGTGGCTGGACCAGTGGTTGAACTGGAGAGCTAAGGCTCTATAAATATGTTGAGTCATGTTCTAATTAAAACTCTAATTAGACTCAGATTTAGGGATTTCTCAAATTTAAGTATCGTAGAGATTTTTTGAGAACAAGAACAGAGTAAGAGTTCCTGCAGGACTTTGCAGAGATTCGATCATGGTGTCTTCATTCTTTGTTGAATCGTCTTCATCCATTAACGTTTTATTTGTGATTTTCAGAGGCCACAGAAGCTCTATATTTTCTTGGATTTATTTAAGCAAGTTTTGAGCTAGGTGTTCTACGACCAACTAGTTTACTTTACACCCTTTGATAATAGGTTGTTAGATATATGTTTTATATATTGAAAATCATAAAGTAGGAGATAAGTAACTGAATTTGCCTTAATTGTTGTTTACTGCCAATCTACTTAGTTGATGGACTTGACAAAGATTTTTCGTGATTTTTGGTGAATATTTAAGTTTTTCCGTTATTTTTTTTTTTTTTGGATTAAAATGTTCTAAAGTGTCAACTTTGGCGATTTTTGGATCTTCCTGTTATTGCATTTATTGAATTGGAAAATTTGTTTTGATTATCTTCCTGTTATTGGATTTATCGAATTGGAAAAATTGGGTTTTATTATCTTCTTTTTATTGGATTTATTGAATTGGAAAAATTGGGTTTGATTATCTTCCTGTTATTGGATTTAGTGAATTGGGAAATTGGGTTTGGATTTCTTGTTATTTGATTTAGCTAATTGGGAAATTGGGTTTGGATCTTCCTGATATTGGATTTATCGAATGGGGAAATTGGGTTTGGATTTGGTTTCTGTTATGCATGGTGTATGTGCATGGCTAAATTGTTATGCTTGGTGTATGTACATGGGTGAGGCAGTGGGACATGGAAGATCATGGGTTGCTTAAATAAACTAGAATGTATATGCATCTATGCCGCATGTCATATTATATATATATATATATCTATATATATATATATATAAACTAGCAATAACCCCATGCGATGCTCAGGATGGAAGAATTTATGGAATACTCTTCATGCTATCCAATGTTATAATGATGTCTATAATCAATTTAGTATGAGATTATATTATCGTTTGATAGGGTAAAAAAAAGCTACTTTTACCTTTTTGCTTTTGTCAAAGAACTATTTTCGGTGTTTCAAAAAGGAATTCAAAAGATAATTACTTTGGATGATTGCAAGCACATGTTAAAATAGCAAATATCCACATTTAAATACCATCTACGGGCTGTGCTTTTGGGCTGTACCAACTTCATCCCATACCCACCCAGAAGAACTCAACTTGCTTTCGGGTTGTACCAAATTTATCCCAGACCCACCTACAACTCAAATTGCCTAGAACGAAGCCTAAGGTGAACCCATGCCCAATTGAAATTGGCCAAGTTTACAACTATAACTCATATCATTTTAACATCTATAATGGTTCAGGTGGAGTAACAAATTCTGTAAAATACTCTGTTTCTCTATCTCCACATATTCCAGTGGTCCATAAGGAGAGAAACACTCGACGGCATAACCCAAAGAAATATTTTATTTTTAAACATTTATTTTCTTGAAAATTAAATCACATGGTTTGTTACATAATTAAGCTATTAGAAGCTGCCTAACTTAACTACAGCAGCACCCAACCCAGACCAAATTGATTCGCTGGTAAATAAAGAAAGAAGTTGCCTGCATTTGCAAATTCCCAGATTTGCTGTAACAATTTTCATATCAAAAACATGCAGTTACAGTGCTTGTAGTTCTTGAAAGATAAATTTTTTTTTGGAAGGTAAATTTGCCAGATACTATCTATCCCAAAGAAACCTGAACCAGAAAGAAACAATAGCAAATATAGAATTGAATACTTTACATATAAAACTTGAAGAAAAATGGAAAAAAAAAAAGTGGAAAAAAAAAAGGAAACTACACTTTGCAAGACCCACGAACTTTCTGTTGCAATTCAAACTTTGTAACCATTAAAAGCTCTCATGTAAGTATACTTTATCTATAGACAGCTTTATCTACCACAATGAGACTTGATCTGTATACAAATAGTATACTTTCATCCTGATATCGGACAGTATTTCATGAAAAAAAAGTTTATTCAGTTTACCCATAAGTTTTTCTGATTTTCATGGTCATACAGATATCAAACATCATTGGTAAAGCAAACAAAACAAACCTTTCATGTAAGTGCAGTCACGAATCATAAGTTAGACATGAAAGTCTAAATCTTCTGAGAACTAAAGGATTATCTACAAATTACAATCCTATAAATACTACAGCTTATCTTACCACGAAGAGAAAATCTGTTATAGCATCATAAAAACACAACAAAGTGTGACCAGTGTATGCAGTCAATTGATATGAGTGGTTCAATATTAGCCAAAATCAAAGAGCATAGAAAGAGTTTGCATAACATCAAGGACTCAGAACTTACAATAGATGGTTAAAGACTACTGTTTTCATCCTAATGGTATTGAGGCCTTGCAAGAGAACTAAAGAGTGCTCTTTGTTTTGATTAAAACAAATGGAAACCCAAGAGATCTCGAAATTTGAAACTTGATCAAAGGAGGCTATAGACGGCTTTATCTACCACAATGAAACGTGATCTGTATAGAAATAGTATACTTTCATCCAAATATCAGACATTAGTTCATGAGCAAGAAATTTTATTCAATTTGCCCATAGGTTTTTCTGATTTTCATGCTCTTACAGATATCAAACATTATTGGTAAAGCAAACAGAACAAAACTTTCATGTAAATGCAGTCACTAATCATAAGTTAGATACGAAACTCTAAATCTTCTGAGAACTAAAGGATTATCTACAAATTACAATCCTATAAATACTACAGCTTATTTGACCTTGAAGAGAAAATCTATTATAGCATCATAAAATACAACAAAGTGTGACCAATGTATATAGTCAATTGATATGAGTGGTTCAATTCTAGCCAAAAATCATAGAGCATAGAAAGAGTTTGAATAACATCAAGGACTCAGAAGTTACAATAGATGGTTAAAGAATATTGTTTTTATCCTAATGGTATTGAGGCATTGCAAGAGAAATAAAGAGTGCTCTTGGTTTTGATTAACACAAATGAAAACCCAAGAGGTCTCGAAATCTGAAACTTGATCAAAGGAGGCTATAGACGGCTTTATTTACCACAATGAAACTTGATCTGTATAGAAATAGTATACTTTCATCCAGATATCGGACATTAGTTCATGAGAAAGAAATTTTATTCAATTTGCCCATAGGTTTTTCTGATTTTCATGGTAATACAGATATCAAACGTCATTGGTAAAGCAAACAGAACAAAACTTTCATGTAAATGCAGTCACTAATCATAAGTTAGATTTGAAACTCTAAATCTTCTGAGAACTAAAGGATTATCTACAAATTACAATCCTATAAATACTACAGCTTATCTGACCTTGAAGAGAAAATCTATTATAGCATCATAAAATACAACAAAGTGTGACCAATGTATATAGTCAATTGATATGAGTGATTCAATTCTAGCCAAAAATCAAAGAGAATAGAAAGAGTTTGTATAACATCAAGGACTCAGAAGTTACAATAGATGGTTAAAGAATACTATTTTTATCCTAATGGTATTGAGGCATTGCAAGAGAACTAAAGAGTGCTCTTGGTTTTGATTGACACAAATGGAACCCCAAGAGGTCTTGAAATCTGGTCAAAATAGAAGAACACATCCATCCTAACAGCTGCAGCCCAGACAACATTGTCCTCAATTTTGAGATCCTCCGACAGCAGTCTTAAGAGTTGCTAGTCATAGTCAATAATTAAGATCTTGAGGTTAATCAACATTCTAAAGTTTTTCGTTGGAACATGAAAGTTCTCATTGATACAATGAAACAAAAAGCTTGTCCCTAAAACTGAAGACACAAATTCTTCTAACATACTGCCACGAACTGGGTTTTGATGGTTGGCCTGCACAAGAATTCTGCAAACCTACTACCATGAAATGGGTTTTAATTGTTAGCCTGCAATAAAAACAAAGTCAAAACATATATTAAAGGAGAGTCACGAAGAAGCCAAGAAAATGATAGACATCGGGTAACTTAAAAATACATAAATTGCATGATTGAAAATGGAATTACTTAAAACATTCTAATAAACATAGTGTGCTATGTTAATATTCTTTTTTCTGTAGTCATGTTCACCTATTATATATCAATCACATTTATAGCATGTACAATAGCATAATATGTAATAATTTGAAAAAATAATATTAATATAACTTACAAAATTTGCTTTTTCGGGATCGGATTCGGAACGAAATTGAATCATGATCTGATCCATTGACAGCCCTATGTATTTGCTGTCATGATGAATTATTAATATATTTTCGGATCATCGGATCGGATGATATGTCATCACCATGGCGGAAAATTTTCCTTTATAAGAATCAAGAATGGACTGCAAATTCTGTTTTCTCACAAGAGCCAACAGTTTCCATGCCATGTCAAATGACATAATAATATAAGCCAAAAGTGTCAAATAGGAAAAAGGCTTGCACATACACAATTAGAGAGAGAAAAGGGGTGGGGGGAATTAGAAACCATGAATTAGAAGAAATTAAATTAGTTCCACAACAGTTGGCACAGCTCACAATCAAAGGTGCAGTGTTTTATTGATAAGGTCCGCTATAATGCAAAGCAGGCCTCACTTTTACAATCATTAATATTGGTGCTTATTACCATTATTTATATGTTAAAAACAATTTGCTGTTAACTCTTATACTGGTTTTTTCAAATGAAACCAGTGAATTTTTATTCACCGAGTTGGGTTTCATTCCTCTCCATCAAATGTGGATTTAAAAATGTTGGGTAAAATTGTGTATTTCCTTCACTGTAAAAGTTGACGACAGAAGGACCTTATTTGCAAAGCATTTAAGCTTTGACCAAAATTTTTGGTTGGCAATGAGAATCTATAAGTTGCATTGGATCATGACAACCAAAACCCATTTAAAACTGATTATTTTGGTAACAATTAACAGATTCCCTTAGGCTTGCACATACACAATTAGAGAGAGAAAAGGGGGTGTGGGGGTGGGGTTAGAAACCATGATTTAGAAAGGCAACACTGGAGAAAATGTTCGGACAAGAGAAACAACCACCAGGTCTCTATGAAACAATGATGGGCCTGTCAGTAAAATAAAGAATTGCACATGCTCATACACAAAGAAATAAAACATTCATAAATATATATATCCGCTTGAGAAATGCCTTATTTTAGTACATCATTTATAGAAAATGTTCTCAAGAAACCAGTTTGTTAAGATACAGATGTGGAGTCACCAAGACATGATAAGAAGCATCTGTCATCTTCAGGACCAAAGTCATTCTAAACGAATTCTCTTGATATGCAGGACATTTTTAGCTGTTGTGCTAGTTTGATCTGCAATTCTGCTATGATGTTCTGTAGTGTTGGAAAATTGTGTCCAATGTCACTGATTTTTCAGGTTTTTTGGGATCGGCTAGGGATCGTGGCTCGTCCCTGGACGATCTGTAATAACCAGAACTTTATAGGGATTTATTTGTAATTAATTAAAATATGGGGTAATTTAAAATTTTAGAAGTGGTTAGCTATTTGATTTAGACTGCTTGTGATTGGTGGGTTGCACAATAGGAAACTAGAGTGCTTCACACACAATCATAACCTTTTAAGTTATGATATGTGACTAAGATATTTTAGGGACATCTAAATCATAATAAATATTATAACCTAGAGTAATTAATAAATTTAAACTATAGGTTATAAACAAATATCATTTAAGCTTAAATGAAAACTGGGTTAACGGATTAAACTAAAATTAACCAA